>JACEIK010004970.1:76360-97003 GCA_018107945.1 Datura stramonium
AATTTTTAGCCTATTCCCCCTCGGAGTTTAACTTGCTCCTCCAGCTGACATCTCTGTCTTCTCCACCTGCAAATAGTCACCTCACAATTATTAATCCAAAAAAGAAAAACAACCTTAATTAACTCAAAACATGCGTGAATACATCAATATTCTCTATATCCGGACTCACAAAGGGTTGAAAATACGGAGTTTTGATTGTAAAAATACGCCCAAGATCAGTAGGGAAAAGGTGCAGGTATTTAGCTATCATATATGCTTCGGCTTCCCATATAGCTCCCTCAACAAGATAATTTCTTCACAGATGCTTTACTGAAGCTACTTCTTTGTTCCTCAACTTCTGAACCTGACGATCAAGGGTCTCAATAGAAACCTCCACATAGCTAATGTTATCCTTCACACCTATGCACTCTACCGGGACAACCAAAGTCGGATCACCAACACACTTCTTTAACAATGATATATGGAAAACTAGATGTACCAAAGCCAACTCTACCGGTAGCTCCAACTCATAGGCTACCTTGCCAACACGTCTCACAATCCTGTAGGGACCAACATATCGGGGACTAAGATTCTCTTTCCTTCTGAACCTCATCATTCCCTTCATAGGAGACACCTGCAAGAACACCCAGTCATCAACATCAAACTCAAGATCTCTCCGTCTAACATCTACATAGGATTTCTGCTGACTATGAGCTGTTTTCAACCTTCCTATAATAAGTTGAACCTTCTCCATAGCCTCATGAACTGAATCTGGCCCTATCAATGTAGCCTCACCTACCTCGAACCATCCAATAGGGAATCTATATCTCTGCCCTTAAAGAGCCTCAAACGGGGCCATTTGAAGATTGGAGTGGTAACTATTGTTGTAAGAAAACTCGATAAGAGGTAAATGATCATCCCAACTACCTTTGAAGTTAATCACACATACTCTCAATATTTCCTCGAGAGTCTGAATGGTCCGCTCAGCCCTACCATCCATTTGTGGGTGAAAAGTTATGCTAAGCTTGACCTGAGTACCAAGTCCCTTCTAAAATGATCTCCAAAACTGCGAGGTGAACTGATACCTCTATCCGTAATGATGGACAAGGGAACTCCATGAAACCAAACTAACTCTCGAATATATAATCTAGCATAGTCCTCAGCTGAATCGATATTTTTGACCGGTAAAAATTGAGCTGCCTTGGTCAACCTATCTACCACCAACAATTTAGAGTTATGCTGTTGATGAGTGCGAGGTTACCTTGTGATGAAGTCCATACTGATCTCTTCCCACTTTCAAATAAGGATAATGATGCCTTGTAGCATACATCCATGTCTCTGATGCTCCACTTTCACTTGTTGACAGTTCGGACACTTAGCCACAAACTCTGCTATCCTTCTTCATGCCATTCCACCAACAGACCTCACGTAGGTGAGGATACATCTTGGTGGCACCTAGATGTATAGAGTATCAGGAACCATGAGCCTCATGTAACATCCGTTCTCTCAAGTCATCGACAGCTGAAACACATAAATGACCCTGATATCGAAGCATACCATCTCCCCCTTCGGAGAATACCTCTACCTTCTGATTTTGAACCGCTTCTTTCAACTTCACCAAAACAGGATCCTCATCTTGCCTAGCCTTGACCTCAGTCACAAAAGAGGATTCTAACCCATTCTAAACAATGACACCACCATCTATCGAGTCAATAAGGCGAACCCCTAATCATGCAAGCCGATGCACATCCTTTACCAATTTTTCCTTCCATCTTCCACATGAGAAACACTCCCCGTGGACAGTCAGCTAAGGGCATCTGCAACTATATTAGCCTTGCTTGGATGATAAAGGACACTCATTTTATAGTCCTTGAGTAGCTATAACCATCTTCTTTGTCGCAAATTCAGATCCTTCTGGGTGAACACATACTGTAAGCTCTTATGGTCCATAAACACATCCACATGGACCCCATACAAATAGTGTCTCCAAATCTTCAATGCGAATACCACCGCTGCCAATTCTAAGTCATGCGTCCGGTAATTCTTCTCATGAGTCTTAAGCTATCTAGAGGCATACACGATGACCTTACCATGCTGCATCAACACACATCCAAGGCCAACCCTAGAGATATCACAATACACAATGAATCCATCTGTACCCTTAGGCAGGGTAAATACGGGGCTGAAGGAGTTGAGTCTTTAACTCTTGAATACTCTTCTTACAGGCATCCAACCATTGAAATTTGAATTTCTTCTAGGTCAACTTAGTCAACGGTGCTGCAATGAATGAAAATCCTTCAACAAACCTCCTATAATAGCTAATTAAACCCAAGAAACTCCTGATATCCAAGGGACTAACCAATCTAGACCAATTCTTTACCACCTCTATATTTTGAGAGTCCACCTGCACACTCTCACTTGACACCACATGGCCCAAAACTGCTACCAAATCCAACCAAAACTCACACTTGCTGAATTAGCAAACAGCTGGTGATCCTTGAGAGTCTGTAGCACAATCCTCAAATGAGTAACATGCTCTTCCTCTCTCCGATCGTATATGAGAATATCATCAATGAAGACAATCACGAACATGTCCAAATATGGTTTGAACACCCTATTCATCAAGTCCATAAAAGTGCAGGAGCATTCGTTAGTCCAAAAGACATAACTACAAACTCATAGTGACCATACCGAGTCCAGAAGGCTGTCTTCGAAATGTCACTCTCCGTAATTCTGAGCTGATGATACCCAAAACTGAGGTCTATTTTTGAGAAGCACTTAGCACCTTGAAGTTGGTCAAACAAGTAATCAATTCCGGGGAGGGGATATTTGTTCTTAATGGTGACCTTGTTCAAATGCCGATAGTCAATGCACAATGAAGAGACCCATCCTTCTTTCGAACAAAGAGAACTGGTGCACCTCACGGGGACTTGCTAGGTTTGATGAATTCCTTATCTAGAAGCCCTTCAACTGCTCCTTCAATCCCTTTAGCTTGGCTGGAGCCGTTTTGTATGGAGGAATGGATATAGGCTGCATATCCAGAAGAAGGTCAATACCAAAGAAAATATCCCGCTCGGGGACTCTTGGTAGATCATATGGGAAAACCTATGGATACTCACACACTATAAGAACTGACTGGAGAGTTGGGGTTTCAGACGTTGCATCCTTAACCCGAACCAGATAGTAAACGCAACCCTTGAAAATCATCTTTCTGGCCTTAAAGTAGGAAATAAAATGACCTACTGGCATAGCTGAACTACCCTTCCATTTTAGGACTGGCTCACCCAGAAACTGGAACTCTAACCGTACAGGTTCTACAATTCACGGAGGCATAACATGCATGCAATCAATCCATACCAAAGATAATATCAAAATCAGTCATGTCTAACTCTACTAGATCGGCTGAGGTGACTTTCTGAAGGACTGTGATAGGGTAATTTCTGTATACTCGTCGAGTTATAATTGAGTCACCGACTGGAGTAGAGACTGAGAAAGGTTCTGATAGGATTTCGGGACTAACTCTGAAACTAATGACAACATAAGGAGTCACAAATGATAAAGTATCCCCTAGATCTAACAATGAATAAACATCAAGATGGAATACTCGTAACATCCCAGTGACCACATCTGGAGAGACCTCCTGCTCTTGACGAGACGAGAGGGCATAAAACTTGTTCTGCCACTGACCACCACCAACATTAGTGGATGCACCGTGCTGAGCTGAGCGTGCTGGTGGAGCTGCTGAATTGGTAGCTGGGTCACAGCCTCTACTATGGCCCTATATTGCCGCAGGGTAATCTCTGAGCATGTTTCTAGGCTTCCCGCACCCAAAACATGCACCTGAACCTACTAAGCACTATTTGATGTGCCTCCTGCCATACCTTCCACAAACTGGAATGCTGGGCTCTACTGACATGCTCCCCTGACCCTCGAGAGCCTAATTTCCTCCCCTTTTGATCACGCTAAGATCTAGATGGCACACTAGCTGACAATGGCGATGGAGCTGATGGTCTCTGATAAGACTGCTGACAATGTCCGCCACTGGACCTCTGCTGGGAAAATCCAAGGCTGCTCGTTCTGGCCCTCTTGGCCTCTCTCTCCTTATCCTTGATCTGATCCGCCTCCATCTGCTGGGCGTATATAACCAATCGAGAGAAGTCTAGATCACTGTTCATCATAACGGTCCTACACTCCTTGACCAACGAGTCGGACACTCCATACACAAATCTGTTTATATGGGCCCTCTGGTCTGCCACCATCTCCAGTGAAGACTTAGACTGTCAGATGAACTCCAAGGTGTATTCTTGGACAATCAAATCATTTTGACTCAAGTTGATGAACTCCATCGCCTTTTCCTCCCTCAACTCCCTAAGGAAGAATCTATCTGAGAAGGCAATCATAAACTCATCCCAACTCATGGGAATTGCGTCCACTGCTCTACCTTCCCTCCACTAACGATACCAAATATAAGAAACCCCCTTTAGCTGATAGGAGGCTAAGTCTGAGCTCTCTTCTCCTGTCACCCCCATAATCTGGGTGATCTTTTATATCTCTTCTAGAAACTCATGTGGGTCCTCATCCACTCTCAACCCGAGGAACTCAGGGGGATTCATCTTGAGAAAATCCCGAACTCGAGCTTCCACAGCGCTCCCATTTTGAGGGGCATGGGTCACCACCTGCTGATTGATCTAAGAAGTCAAGGCCTGAGCCAACAATTGAAAAGTTTCCCTAAACTCAACATGAGAGACCTACTCGGGCAAAGGATCTGCTAGTGCTGTCGGTGCTTGCTGGTGCCCATCCCCATTGCCATCTTTATGTCCATTTCCATTTTCGTTCCTTCTACTATTTACTCAGTGTGGAGGCATGATTCTGCAAATGCATATTGCACGAGTTAGAAGGATATAGAGATACTTCATCACACGACATAGATCATGAAAAAAGGAAAATTTCCTAAAATGTCCTGTAGCTTCTTCCCCATAAGTGTGGCACACTTTACACCCATGGAAAAGACTCTACCCAACGCAGCTTTTAGAAATCCTAGGAAACTTCAAAACCAAATGCTCTAATACCAAGTTTGTCACGATCCGAACATAGGACTGGATCTAGACACGGAACCTAGAACCATGAATGGCTCCAAGTCAACCCATGTCATGGACATGATAACTAAAGATCACATTTAAGAAAAATTGATAATTGAATTTTGAAATAGAGAAATTCTGAATAACAAAACGTTTAGCCAACGGTAAAATCATAACATTGAGTCTAAAGATGAATATACAAATCTATGTGTGAAAAGCCTCTACTAACTGATGAGATGCTGGGAAAAGCCCTTAGCTATCTCTAAGCCTGAAATAAACTGACATAATGATAATGAAAGATAGATGTCCACGGAGGATGAGGACTCACCTAAGGTAGGGTATGAACTAGAACGAGAGCAGGCAAACAACGGGGTTGAGTATGATCCCTAGGACCTGCATCATGAAATGATACAATATAGAGCATGTGGTTAGTACTTGGAAAGTACTGAGTATGCAAGGTAAGTAAAACAGGTTGAGTAAGTATAACTAAAATCATGCATATTCATAAAGCATAACATCATAAGAGTAGGGACTACATGTTGATACCTGAAAGCATGAATAGTCATAAATTAGATCTCATAACTGAATTGAATGACCTAAAGCTGAAACTAAAATCATAAGTAAAAGCTGATGAACTATCACAACCCGAACATAGGCCCGGATCTAGATACAAATCTAGAACCATAAATGGCTCTAAGTCAACCTATGGCATGAACATAATAACTAAAGATCAACATAAGAAAAATTGATAACTAAATTATGGAAAAGAGGAAGCCTGAATAACAACACGTCTAGCCAATGGTAATATCATAACACTTAATTTGTAAGTACAAATTTATGTATGAAAAGCCTCCACTAACTGATGAGATGCTGGAAAAAGCCCCCAGCTATCTCTAAGTATGAAACAAACTGACATAATAATACTGAAAGATAGATGTCCTCGGAGGATGAGGACTCACCCAAGGCAAGGTTTGAGCTGGAACTAGAGAAGAACTAATGGCGCATATGAGTTTGATTGCTAAGACCTGTATAATGAAATGATACAGCATAGAGTATGCAGTTAGTACTCAGAATGTACTAAGTATGAAAGGTAAGTAAAATAGGCTGAGTAAGTATAAACTGAAATCATGCATATCATAAATCATAACATCATAAGATTTTGAGGGTAAGGACTGCATCTATATTTTAAAACATGAATAGACATAAACTGGATCTCATAATTGAATCAAATGACCCAAAGCTGAAACTGAGATTCATAAGTAAAAACTAATAATCTGATCATTGGGTCAAACCTGCTAAAAACATAATATCATAACTGATAAACATGCATAACTGAGATCATGAGGTACAATGGGAGAGTCGTCATATAACTGACACTATCACGATAGAGCTTACGTGATCCAAACTATTACACTCAAGTGGACAGAGCCGTCCAAAGCCTTGAAAGGGCTAAGGGAACTACCATGATATCGATATAAAGTTGAAGGCCCATTCGGGGCAGGGAAAGATCACAATGGAGGTCCCAAAGTAAAATGTAAAATCCTACGTTGGCACGTAATTCTAAGAACCGGGGTTTTCATTAACCCCTAGCCTATGGTGCTAGACATTGCTCCCAAAAAAACATGCAAGGTTCTCTCCATCATTTTTCAACAAAGCTGAAACCATCATTTTTTCAATGAAGCTAATAATGTAATTACATGCATAGTTCTGAAAATCTGAATTCAGGGATTCCTGTCTCTAGACATACCATAAGCTGAATAGGGGAGTATAGAATCCAAAATCATATGGTAAGCTATTTATAGAATTGAACTGAATCATGAAAACATGCTAAGCCTGAGTGGGATGACCCAAAATCTATAGATCATGCATACTTGAAATAGACTTCATTAGTCAAATCATAGATTCATATATGGGTAATTCGTAAACATACAAACATGCTAGATACTTCATCATACTTGAAATCATCAATAATAGACTAGCTTTTTCATGAACTTGCATAATTGGGCATAATCTTCTAAAACTTGAAATCATGAATTTATAGTCAATTAGTACATGAAATTTGCCCCTAAATCTTATAACATGCTTTGAAACATAAAGGGAATTGACCCATAAATAAATCATAGAGAATTTAATAAATTTGGGTTAAAACCCCATAGGATCATACACTTGAATTCATGAACTTAAGAAGAAATTTGGGCATGAGAGTGAAAGGAAACTCTCATTCATGGCCCTACATACCTAGGTAAGCCGATTCTTAAATTGGTGTTGGAAGCCTAAGAGATTGGAGGATTCTAAGCTTGATTTTCAATGGAACCTTCTAAACTTGCATGCATGGGAGTTGAATGAATTAGAATAGGTTAAAATCCGTTAATACACTTCTTTCAGGGCTTAAAATGACGTAGTTTAGTGCTTAGGAGCTTTGAATTTACGAAAACACCCTTACTAATTTCGAAGGAAAATAGTCACTGCCAGTCCCAACGAGGGACTAGATGAGTCGTTACCCAACTGGACGACTCATCGTCCAACTCATTGTCATCACTAGAAAATTCTACTTCTACTGATATTCCTTTCCCCCATAGGCCACTTGATGAGTTGTTAAATGCACGGCGACTCGTCCCTCCATCCGTTGCCAACACTGCCCAATCATCCTTTAACCACTTGACGGGTCAAACCACGAGTTTTTGGGAGTGACGATGACTCGTTGTCCCTTATATTGCCATTTCCCGAGAATGACACCTTCTCAACTAGTCACTTAACAACCTGTTAGGTCACCCGATGAGTCACTGGATGACTCATTCTATGACCTGGTGCGAAATTTCCTATTTTCATAGTTTGAACTAACGGGTCTGATCTTAGGGGCTTTTGGGATATTAAAGTATATCCCCCTTGGGAACGTTCATCCTTGAATGTGGCTAAACATACTGAAATATTGGGGAAAGAAATTGAAATCTCAAATACTGAATATCTAAGCTGAAAATTGACAAAGTGACTTACTTCGAACTGATATACATGACTGAAATGAATTCATGAATCACACATACATGTACTGATAGGAATGGAACTGAGAGACATGAACTAAACATTAAATTGAATAAAGTACTAAGAAAGAATTGATACCTCATGCTGGAACTGAGTTAGTAGGGAAAAGGTGTGGGTATTTAGCCATCATATTTGCTTCGGCTTCCCACGTGGCTCCCTCAACAAGCTGATTTCTCCACAGAACCTTTACTGAAGCTACTTCTTTATTTCTCGACTTGCAAACCTAACGATCAAGGATCTCAATTGGTACCTCCTTATAGCTAAGGTTATCCTTCACACTTGTGCTCTCCACCGGGACCATTAAAGTCGGGTCATCTTTAGCAATGATACATGAAAAATTGGATGTACTGAAGCTAACTTCGCTGGTAGCTCTAATTCATAGGCCACCTTACAAACACGTCTCACCAATCCTGTATAGGCTAGCATATTAGGGACTAAGCTCCTCTTTCTTTTCGAACCTCATCACTCCCTTCATGGGAGAGACCTTCAAAAAAACCCAATCATCAACTTCAAACTTGAGTTCTCTTTGCCTATGACTTTTGACGACTCTGAGCTGTTTTCAGCCTTTCCCTTATAAGATGAACTTTCTCCATAGCCTCATGAACTGAATCTGACCCTATCAACATATCGTCACCTACCTTAAACCAATCAATAGGAAATCTACATCTCTGCCCATAAAGAGCCTCAAATGGAGCCATCTGGATGTTGGAGTGGAAGCTGTTGTTATAAGCAAACTCAATAAAAGGCAAATGATCATCCCAACTACCTTTGAAGTCAGTCACACATGCTCTCAATATATCCTTGAGAGTCTGAATGGTCCACTCGGCCTGACCATCTGTATGTGGATGAAAAGTTGCGCTAAGCTTGACCTGAATACCGAGTCCCTTCTAAAATGATCTCCAAAACTATGAGGTGAACTGAGTACCTGTATCTAAAATGATGGAAAAGTGAAGTCCATGAAACCGATCTAACTCCCTAATGTACAATTTAACATAATCCTCCGCTGACTCAGTAGTATTGACTGGTAGAAAATGGGTTTCTTTCGTCAATCTGTCTACAATCACCCAAATAGAGTCATACTGTTGACATATGCATGGTAACCCTGTGATGAAATCCATATTGATCTCTTCCCACTTTTTTAACTGGGGATACTGATGTCTTGTAGCACTCCTCCTGGCCTTTGATGCGCCACTTTTACTTGTTGACATTTCGGACACTTAGCCACAAACTCCGCTATGTTCTTCTTCATGCCATTCGATTAATATACTTCCCGTAGTTCACGGTACATCTTGGTGGCACTTGGGTGGATAGAATACCGTGAGTTGTGAGCCTTATGCAACATCCATTCTTTCAAGTTGTCAACACCCAAAACACACAAACGACCCTAATAATGAAGTACACTATCTCCCTATTGGGAGAAGACCTCTACCTTCTGATTCTGAACTGTTTTCTTCAACTTCACCAAAATAAGATCCTCATCTTGTCTAGCCTTGACCTCAGTCACCAAAGAATATTCTGAACCACTCTGAACAATGACACCACCATTTGACAAATCTAAGAGGCGAACTCCTAATCGTGCAAGCCGATGTACATCCTTCACCAATTCTTTCCTTCAATCTTCCACATGAGAAATACTTTCCACAGAAAGTATGCTATGGGAATCCACCACTACATTGGCCTTACCTGAATGATAAAGGACACTTATGTAATAGTCCTCGAGCAGCTCTAACCATCTCCTTTGTCGCAAATTCAAATCCTTTTGAATCAACACATATTCTAGGATCTTGTTGTCCATAAACACATCCACATGGACCTCATACAAATAGTGCCTCCAAATCTTCAATGTGAACACCACCGCTGCCAATTCCAGGTCATGCCTCAGGTAATTCTTCTCATGAGTGTTAAGCTGTCTAGAGGCATATGTAATGATATTACCATATTGCATCAACACACAATGAAGATTGACCCTAGAGGCATCATAATACACCACAAATCCATCTATACCCTCAGGTAGGGTCAATACTGGGGCTGAAGTGAGTCGAGTCTTTAACTCCTGAAAGCTCTTCTCACAGGCATCCGACCATTGAAATTTGACTTTCTTCTGGGTCTACGTAGTCAACGGTGTAGCGATTGATGAAAATCTTTCAACAAACCTCCTGTAGCCAGCTAAACCCAAGAATCTCTTGATATCCGAAGGACAAACTGGTTTAGGCCAATTCTTTACAGCTTCTATCTTTTGAGAGTCTACCTGCACACCCTCACTTGACACCACATGGCCTAAAAATGCTACTGAGTCCAACCAAAACTCACACTTGTTGAATTTAGTGAACAACTGCGATCCTTGAGAGTCTGTAGAACAATCCTCAAATGAGTGGCATGCTCCTCCTCGCTTTGAGAGTATATGAGGATGCGTCTATGAAGACAATCACGAACATATCCATGTATGGTTTGAACACCCTATTCATCAAATTCATAAAAGCTGCAGGAGAATTTGTTAGTCCATAAGACATAACTACAAACTCATAGTGACCATACCGAGTCTTGAAAGCTGTTTTTAGAATGTCACTCTCCCTAACTCTGAGCTGATGATACCCGGATCTGAGATCTATCTTGGAGAAGCACTTAGCACCCTGAAGTTGGTCAAACAAGTCATCAATTTTGGGGAGGGGATACTCGTTCTTGATTGTAACCTTATTCAACTGCCGATAGTCGATGCACATTCAAAGAGAACCATCTTTATTTCAAACAAAGAGAACTGGTGTATCCCATGGGGACTTGCTAGGGCTGATGAATCCTTTATCTAGAAGATCCTTCAACCGTTCTTTCAACTCCATTAGCTTAGCTGGAGCCATTCTGTAAGGAGGAATAGATATAGGCTACGTATCGGGAAGAAGGTCAATACCAAAGTCAATCTCCCGCTCGGGAGGGTCTCCTGGTAGATCATCTGGGAAAACCTCTGGATACTGATACACTATAGGAACTGACTGGAGAGTTTTTCGGATGTTTCATCCTTAACCAGAAATAGGTTGTAAACAAAACCCTTGGAAATAATCTTTCTGAACTTAAGGTAGGAAACAAAGTGACCTACAGGCACAACTGAACAACCCTTCTACTCTAGGATTGTCTCACCTGGAAATCGAAACTCTACCGTACGGGTTATACAATTCACTGAGGCATAACATGCATGCAACCAATCCATACTAAAGATAACATCAAAATCAATCATTTATAATTCTATTAGATTGGATGAGGTAACTTTCTAAAGGATTGTGACTGGGAAATTTTTGTATACCTGTCGAGCTATAACTGAGTCACCGACTGGAGTGGCGACTGAGAATGGTTCTGATAGAATTTCGGGACTGACTCCGAAACTAATAGCAACATAGGGTGTCACAAAATATAAAGTAGCCCCTGGATCTAACAATGCATTAACATCAATATGGAATACTCGTAACATACCAGTGACCACATCCAGGGAAACCTCCTGCTCCTGACATGTGAGAGGTCATAAAACCTGTTCTGACGCTGACCACCACCTGCACTAGTGGATGCACCCTGTTAAACTGAGTATGCTGGTGGAGCTGTTGAACTGGTAATTGGGTCACGGTCTCTCCATAGCCTTGTCTAGCCGCTGGACAATCTCTGAGCATGTGGCTGGGATTCCCGCACCAAAAACATGCCCCTGAACCTGCTAAGCACTGACTGGTATGCCTCTTACCATACTTGCCACAGACTAGAATGCTGGGCTCTACTGACATGCTCCCCTTACCTCAATAGCCTAATGTATTTCCCCTCTGACCGCGCCTAGACCTAGATGGCGCACTGGCTGATGATGACGTTGGGGCTGATAATCTCTGGTGGGACTGGTGATGATGTCCGCCACCATACCTTTGCTGGGAAAATCTGAAGCTGTTTGTATTGGCCCTTTTGGCCTCTTTCTCCCTCTCCCTCATCTACACCACCTCTATCTGCTCGGCATAAAATACCAATTGGGAGAAGCCAATTTTCTGATGTAGCATGGCGGTCCTGCAATCCTTGACCAAGTAGTCCGCTATTCCATTCACAAATCTGCTCACCCGAGCCGTCTGATCGGCCACCATCTCTGTCGCATATTTGGACAACCAGGTAAACTCTAGAGCATACTCCTAGACGATCATGTTGTTCTGTTTCAAATTCACAAACTCGGCCGCCTTGATTTCCCTCATCTCTTGGGGAATGAATTGGTCTAAGAATGTGCCGAGGAACTCATCCCAACCTATGGGATTCGCTCCGACTCCTCGGCTATCCTTCCACTACTTATACCATATACGAGCGATCCCCTTCAACTAATAGGAGGCTAAGTCTACACACTCCTCTCCCATCACCCCCATAATCTGGGTGAGTTTCTAGATCTCCTCAATGAACTCGTGTGGGTCCTCATCCACTCACGATCTAAGGAACTCAAAGGGATTCATCCTGAGGAAATCTCAATCTCTAGCCATCGCTGCATTTCCATTTTGGGGAACATGAGCGACTACCTACTGGTTGACCTACGGTCAACACTTGTGTCAACATCTAAATGGCAGCCCTAAACTCAGCGTGGGAAACTTGCTCAAGTACAGGATCCGCTGGGGCTGGTAGGGCTTGCTGATGCCCTTCTCCATTGCCATCCTCATGGCCATTTCCATTCCCGTTGCCATTTCTTTTTCTGTTAACTTGGTGTGGAGGCATGGTTTAGAAAATGCATAAACATGGAGTTATAGGAAATAGAGGGAGTTGAACTCATAACATGAGATAGAATCATGAAAGAAGGGAAGTTTCCTAAAACATTTCATAACCTATTTGTCATAAGTGTGGCGCGCTTCACACCCATGAAAAAGACTCTATTTAACCTGACTTTCAGATACCCTAGGACACTTCAAAACTAATGCCCTGAGATCATGGGGAAAAATGGGAGACTCATCATATAATTGACACTATCATGATAGAGCTTACGTGATCCTAACTGTTACTCTTAAGTGGGCAGAGCCGTTCGAAGCATTTCCAGGGCTAAGGGCGCTACCATGATATCGATATTAAGTTGAAGGCCCATTCGGGGCAGGGAAATCTCACAAGGGAGGTCCCAAAGTAAAATGTAAAATCCTACATTGGCACGTAGTTCTGAGACCTGGGGTTTTCATAAACCCTAGCCTACTTGGTGCTAGACATTGCTCCCAAAAAACATGCAAAGTGCTCTCCATTGTTTTTAAATGAAGCTGAAACCATCATTTTTTTCAATGAAGCTGATAATGTAATTAAATGATAGTTTGAAAATCTGAATATGGGGAGTCTTGACTCCAAACATACCATAAGCTGAATAGGGGAGTATAGACTCCAAAACCATATGGTAAGCTAATTTATAGAACTGAATTGAACCATGAAAACATGCTAAGTCTGAGTGGGATTACCCAAAATCTGAAGATCATGCATACTTGAATTAGACTTCACTAGTCAAAATCATAGATTCATATATGGGTAATTCATAAGCATACATACATGCTAGATACTTCATCATACTTGAAATCATCAATAATAGACTAACTTTTTCATGAACTTGCATAATTGGGCATAATCTTCTAAAATTTGAAATCATGAATTTATAGTCAATTAGTACATTAAATCTTCCCATGAATCTTAAAACATGCTTTGAAACTTAAAGGGAATTGACCCATAAATAAATCATAGAGAATTTCATAAATTTAGGTGAAAACCCCATAGGATCATACACTTGAATTCATGAACTTAAGGAGAAATTTTGGCATGAGAGTGAAATAAAACTCTCATTCATGGCCCTACATACCTGGGTAAGCTGATTCTTAACTTAACTTTGAAAGCCCAAGAGATTTGGAGGAGAATTGGAGGATTCTAGCTTGATCTTCAATGGAACCCTCTAAACTTGCATGCATGGGAGTTGAATTAGAATAGGTTAAACTCCCCTAATACACTTTTTTCAGGGCTTAAAATGACATAGTTTAGGGCTTAGCAGCTTGGGATTTACGAAAACACTCTTACTAATGTCGCAGGAAAATAGTCACTGCCAGTCCCAATAGGGACTGGACGAGTCATTAACCAACTGGACGACTCGTCGTCCAGCTCGTCATCATCAATGAAAAAAAATCTATTTCTACTAATATTCCTTTTCCACACGGGCAAATTGACGAGTCGTTAGATGCATGAAGACTCGTCCGTCCATCCGTTACCAGCACTGCCCAATCATCCTTTAACCACCTGACGGGTCAGACCACTAGTCGTTGGGAGTGTGACTCATTATCCCTTTCATTTCCACTTCACAAGAACGACACCTTCTCAACTGGTCGGCATTTGACGAATCACTTAACGACCCATTAGGTCACACCACGAGTCACTAGATGACTCATTCTGTGGCCTGGTGCGACATTTCTTATTTTCTTAGTTTTAACTCGTGGCTCTGATCTTAGGAAGTTTTGCGGTATTATTTGAACTGATCATTGGGTCAAACCTATTGAAAACATAATATCATAATTGATAAACCTTCATAACTGAGAACACGAGAAATAATGGGAGACTCTCCATATAACCGACACCATCACAATAGAGTTTACGTGATCCCAACTATTACACTCAAGTGGCCAGAGCCGTCCAATGCCTTTCCAGGGCTAAGAGCGCTACCATGATATTGACATCAAGCTGAAGGCCCTTTCAGGGTAGGGGAAGCTCACAAAGGAGGTCTCAAAGTAAATGTGAAATCCTATATTGGCGCGTAGTTTTGAGACCCGGGGTTTTCATGAACCCCTGGCCTACTCGGTGCTAACCACTTCTCCCAAAACATGCAAAGTTCTCACTATCATTTTTTCAGCAAAGATGAAACCATACCATAAGCTGAAAATGGGAGTATAGACTCCAAAACCATATGGTAAGCTGATTTATAGAACTAACTGAATCATGAAAACATGCTTAATCTTAGTGGGATTACCCAAAATCTGAAGATCATGCATACTTGAAATAGACTTCACTAGTCAAAATCATAGATTCATATATGAGTAATTTATAAACGTACATACATGCTAGATATTTCATCATACTTGAAATCATACATCATAAACTTGACTTTTCATGAACTTGCATAATTGGGCATAATTTTCTAAAACTTGAACTCATGAATTTATAATAAAAAAATGTATAAAAATCTGCCCATGATTCATCAAACATATTTTAAAACATAGACGGAATCAACCCATAGACAATTTGTAAGAATTCTATGAAATTAGATTGAAATCCCTTTTTGATCATTATTTGAATTGAGACTTGATTCATGAAATTGAGGAGAATTATGAGCATGATAGTAAAAGAAACCCTCATTTATGGCCTCACATACTCGGGAGAAGTGAATTTACACTTGTCCTAGAAAACTCAAAGGATTTGGAGAAGAACTTGAAGGGCTCTAGGCTTGATCTTCAATGGAGATGTCTAGATTTTCATGCATGGGAGGGGAATAGTTTAGAATAGGTTTAACCCTCTTAAAACCCTCCTAACTAAGCTTAAAACGACCTAGTTTAGAGCTTAGGAGTTTAGGATTTATGGAAATACCCTTATTTAAATCGCAGAAAATTTCACTCTACCAGGTGTCAGGACTCACACCACGAGTCGTACATCAATACCAAGACTCGTGGTTACCATCCGTTGTCACCGCTACTTTCCCTTACTTTTTGAAGATTTTCATGAGTCAGAGCATGACTCGTACCACTGACCTATGAGTTGTTAGATCCACCCGTGATCACCGCTTCTAAGATCCTTAGTTCCTCCTCACGAGTGCAGGCCACGACTCATTGTTTCACACTAGTCGTACCCTCACTCTTTCCCTCCAAATATGATACACAGGATATCCATTACGACTATTGACGATGAGTCATACCATCAACCTACGACTCATGGATTTCTCTCGTAGTTCACTTGTCCAGCTCCTCCACCTTCTAATGAATCATACATCGACCTGTGGTTTCCCACAACGGGTCATACAATGACTCATACCTTCTAACCTGGGTAACTCTGTCCTCAAACCATTTTTCATCCTACATTTTGTAACATGATCCCACGAGTCGTACCTTGACTCATTGTCACTAAACTCCTCCTGTAGATCCTAACCACGAATGCTTCCTACGAGTCGAACCTTCTCATCAAAACTCGTACCATGAGTCATTCTGTGCAAAGTTTTTCCTCTTTTCTACTTATCACAATTCAAATCTCGGATCTAGTCTTAGGAACCTTCGGGGTATTACATTCATTTACGGGCAATTTGCCTCCTGTTATAGCTGATATGAAAATAAAAAAGATAGAACCACTAATGAGGTTTCACATGAAAATACTCCAAACATATTCTTAAAATCCATTCCTAAAGACATCCTAAAATCATATGTATCAGAAAGATGAAATCAAATAAGGTATTATTATTTCTGGAAAACAATTATCTTGAAGCTTAGCACTATAAAGTCAAAATCACCTAAAGCATCTACAGAGGTAAAATATTAATAGGGGTAGGTTTCTAGTGTTACTACCCTGTAAAGTGAAACTCCTCCCTGTACATACAACTTTAAAGAGAAAAAAATTAAAATCTTTTTCACTCTCTTTTTCATATAATTTCCTTATTCCTTTTATATGCCAAGGGATTAGCAATCATTGTATGATGTCAAGAATTATACTGGGTAGTGTAAAAATGAAGGATCATTTCTACAAAAGATTGTGTTCGTTTAGAAAGTAAAGTCTTCATTATTGTCAAGTCTTTATTTGCACCAAACAAAGTCAATTATATTTAAATTTGAAAGCTAAATGAGCCATACTATAAGGTCTGAAATTCAATGCTAACCTGTGATGAATCACTTGAATAAACTTTTTAGACATCTTATTATTAATATTGAACAAGCTACTTTTTAAGCAGTTATTTTGTTACTTTTTGTCACGATCCGAGCATATATCCCGAACATAACATGGGGCCTAGAACCACGAATGGCTCCAAGCTAACCCTAGTACATCCATAACATAAGCATAAGCATACACTAAGTATAAACATCATAAGATATAACATAAGTGAAAATCTAAAATATCATAAATGTATCAACTGGAAGAATAAGTCGAAACAACTGAATATCTACATGTCATCGTCTGAAAAGCCTTTAACATAAAGATGAGTTGATGGGACAAGCTCCTAACTAGATTTACCAAGTCTGTAACTAAGAAGACAAATAAAACTTGAACCCAAACTTCTATCCTCAACTGATGAGGACTCACCAAGACTGAGCTGAAGCTGGGACACCAGCGAATATAGCGGCAGGGCTGAGACTGATCACCCGAACCTATATTATGAGATAATGTAGCACAAAAGTATGCGACCAATACTTTGAATGTACTAAGTATGGAGGATAAGTAAAACATGAGAGTAAGGACAACATGTTGTAAATCATGATCGTCATATAGTCATAAAAATATGAGCTGTTAATCATAATCTAAAGTGTAATGACCCAAAGTTTTGAAAACAAAATCATAAACCTCATCATGCTGGAAATCATAAGTAAAACTTATAAACTGATCAATGGGTTCAACATACCATAAGTCATAACATCATGAAACATGAACATGAAGAATCATGAAAACATGACGAATAGTGGGAGATTTTTATAACCGACATACTCCAAGTGAGCATCATGGAGCCCTACCTGTACCCCTGGTTGGGCAGGTATCCATACCTTGCCAAGGGTAAGAACCATGAAGGTGTGATATCACTTATGAACCAGTAGCGTAAGAGAGACACTCTCAACTGGCGAGGACCCCTTAGGCTAGGGGCAAGGGAGAAACTCTTACTAGCGAGAGCCCCTTATCTTATGGTGGCACGTAGTTTTAAGAGCTGGATATGCTGAACCCCAGCCTACTCGGTGTTAAATACTACTCCCAAAATCATACATAGTGCTCATAATCATACATGAAATATGGGTTTTGCATGGACTAGTTTAAAGCATGTTGAATTCATGAATTCCTTGACATATGTGAACTAGCAATGAAAACAATACTGAAAATACAACTATGATATATAAACTTGATATTCATGAGATTCATACATATTTGAGAAAAATCATGCTAACTTGAACATAGAGATTCATGAGAGTTTTTCATAGAAATCCATGTAATAATAATCATAAAACATAAGTAGAATCATGAGAGAATCAATTTCATAAGAGATCATAGAGTTTTGCATAAAAAGGGTCTAACCCTTGAAATTCATAAAAATCATAATTGGAGATTTCAAGGAAATAAAATCATGGAATTAGAATTGAGATTGAGCATGAGGGTGTAAGAAACTCTCCATTCATAATCCCACATACCTGGCTTGAAGAGTTCTTGAACTAGCTTAAGACCCAAGAAAACTGGAGAAGATGAACCCTAGCTTTCCTTAAGAGCCTTAAGAGAATTTTGATCTTCAATCTACGGTGTTTGGAGAGGAATGAGAGTTTAGGCTAGGTTTAACCCTTAAATACCCCTCTTAGGAAACCCAAAACAACCTGTTTTAATAGTTAAAAGCATAGGAAGTCACGAAAATACCCTTGGGAACTCACATTAACAATCTGCCCGTCCAGTGCCATGAGTCGTACCACAACTTGTGGTACCCTACCACGACTCATGGTGAACCTTCACGGTCACTGGAGCTATGATGGTCAATCTATTATCCTCTTCTCATAACCCCTCAGTACCATTTGTACCTTTATAGTACGATCTGTTGGTTCCTTTTTTGGTTTCCGAGACTAATTTTTGTTGCTCCTCCAACTTCATCTCACGAGTGGTGGTACGACTCGTACCACCTCACCATCAAGTGTACTGCGACTCATGGTTGCTAAAAAGCATCCTGAACATTTCTCTAGTCCCCTTATCATGAGCACTTATCACAGACCATACCTTCCTACCACAGCTCATGGTACGATCCGTACTAAGAAAAACTACACATTTTTCTACTGATTTCTACTCCAAGTCTAGTATCATGACTCGAACATAGGCTTGGATCGAGACACGGGACAAAAAACCCCGAGAGACTCCAAGTCGACCCATGGCATGAACATAAATCTAAGCTCAACATTTTAAATGTGGAAATCTAACATATAGCATAACGGAAGTCTGAAAATCTGATAACATCGAATAACTGAATACATAACGCAAGTCTGAGCTGAATACATACTACGTTTGATAAGCCTCTACTACTGACAGTTGATGGGACAAGACCCCAACTAACTCACTAAAGTTTGAAATTGAAAATACTAAATATAACTGATAAGAAGGGCCCTCGAAAGATGAGGACTCACCAACTCTGACTGGGAGGTGCTAACACTGAAGATCTGGCTAACGGTGGGACTGAGCTTGAATGTCTGATCCTGTATCATGAAACGATACAGTATAGAGTATGCGGTCAGTACATGGAATGTATCGAGTATGCAAGTTAAGTAAAACCGCTAAGCAAGTGAAATCAAAGATCATGCATATCATAAAACATTTCATCATAAGAGTCTGAGAATAGGTCTTGCATGCTATTATCTAAAAACATGACTTAAAAATAACTGAATATCATAACTGAATCAAATAACCCAAAGATGAAAACTGATAATCATAAGTAGGACTGAACATTGGGTCAAACCTGCTGAAAACATAATATCTTAACTGATGAACATGCATAACTGAAATCATGAGGAACAATGGGAGACTCGTCAGATAACCGACATTACCACGATAGAGCTTATGTGGTCCAGACTATTACACTCAAGTGGGCATAGCCATCCAAAACCTTGCCATATCTAAGGACGCTACATGATATCGATATCAAGATGAAGGCCCCTTGGGGGCAGGGGAAGATTACAAGGGAGGTCCCAAATAATCTGAACATACCTACATTGGCACGTAGTTCTGAGGCATAGGGTTGACTGACCCTTAGCCTACTCGATGCTAGACACTACTCCGTAAAACATGCATATGCTCTCCATTGTTTTTCAACGAAGCTAACCATTGTCTAGTGAAAAAGCTGAATTATGACATGACATACATATTATGAAAACATAACATGAAGACCCTTGGTTCAAACCATACCACAAGCTGAACAAGAGCGGGAGTCTAGACTCCAAAACCATGTGGTAAGCTAATAACATGAAATTTAGATAAATCCTGAAACATACTTAATCATATGGTCTTGACCAATACTTAAACATGCTGGAAATAGACTTTGATTACTCAAAACATGAACATAGACTTGGGTAATTCGTAATCATACTTTCATTATGAACATTTCATCATAACTAGAAGCATAGATCATAATCTCATCTTTTATTGAAATTCCATGGATGGACATCTTATTTGTAATATTTTGAAATCATAATTTTGTAATTGAAAACATTATAAAACATGCTCATGAATCATGATTCAACATTAGAAACATGCTACAGAATACCCATGATAGATACTTAAAGAATTCACAAATTGGGTTAAAACCCCATAGATTCATCAACTTAGAAATCACATGAAATTG
>JACEIK010004971.1:0-21069 GCA_018107945.1 Datura stramonium
TTTCGTCCTCTCAACTGCCTGTAACCCACGTTCTTGCTCAACCAAGTCAAAATGTTTAAAATAAAACCTAAGTGTGCTATTTATACTATTGAGAATTTTTTCCGGAATAACAAGCAATGTGGCACGGAGTGTATCGCGGAGCACTCCCTCCATTCTAGGGTGGTATCACGGACCCTCTCTGGAAGACGACTCCTCAGCAATTTCACCTCAACGTGCCACGACCTGCATCACGGAGCCTGGCCAACGTGCCACGGTGCTATTGCCCACCTTCACTAGAATTTGATGTTCCAGGTAATTGTACTCAACTTGACACAGAGTGCATCGCGTAGCATTGCCTCCGTGTCACGGAGGTAACGCGAACCTCCACTGGAAATTGACCAAATTATTACACCCGAGGCAGAATGCCTCGCGATGGCAGTGTGACACGGCTCCATCGCGGAGCCCTTATTTTTGCTGCTCTTCCTTGTCATTTTCCACTCCTTGTTTCCAAGTCCATTCCCTATCTTCACCAACATGTATATTAGCTTCCAAAATTTCCTTTTACCTGCAAAACAACACTAATCATGTTGGTTAGTATAAATTCACATTTAACTAAAAATCANCCATCACGTCCGCTTCGGCTTCCAATGTAGCTCCTTCAATGTGTTGATATCTCCATAAAACTTTGACTGAAGCTACTTCCTTGTTTTTTAGTCTTTGAACCTGATGGTCCAATATTTCTACCGGAACCTCCTCGTAACTAAGGCTTACTTTCACACCAATATTGTCCACCAGAATAACTAGAGCTGGATCACCCAAACACTTTTGTAAAAGCGATACATGGAAAATAAGATGCACATAAGCTAATTCTAAGGGAAACTCCAATTCATATGCCACCTCGCCAACCCATTTCACAATCTGGTAGGGGCCAACATAACGAGGGATAAGTTTTCCTTTCTTTCCAAACCACATCACTCCCTTCATAGGAGACACCTTCAGAAACACCCAATCATCCACCTCGAATTCTAATTCTCTTCTTCTCACATCGGTATAGGACTTTTGGTGATTTTGAGTTGTTTTCAACCTGTCCCATATGAGTTGAACCTTCTCCAAGACTCATGGACCAAATCTGGTCCTATCATCGCAGCTTCACCAACTTCGAACCAACCAATGGGCGATCTACATCTAGAGAGCCTCAAACGGAGCCATTTGAATACTAGAATGACAGTTGTTATTGTATGCAAACTCGATAAGAGGAAAATGATCATCCCAACAACCTTTGAAGTCAATCAGGCATGCTCTCAACATGTCTTCGAGAGTCTGAATTGTCCGCTCCGATTGGCCATCCATTTGCGGGTGAAATGGTGTACTGAGATTAACTTGAGTACCAAGTCCTTTTTGAAATGACCTCCAAAACTAAGAGGTAAATTGGGTACCTCTTTCTGAAATAATGGATAAGGGCACTCCATGTGATTGAACTAGCTCCCGAATATATAGTTTGGAATATTCATCCGTCGAATCTGTGGTTTTGACCGGTAGAAAGTGAGTAGCCTTGGTCAACCTGTCCACCACAACCCAAATGGAGTCATATTGTCGATGAGTACGAGATAAACCTGTGATGAAGTCCATATTAATTTCTTTCCACTTCCAAGTAGGAATACTGATATCCTGAAGCACACCTCCCAGTCTCTGGTGCTCGACCTTTACTTGCTGACAGTTTAGGCACTTAGCTACGAATTCTGCGATATCCTTCTTCATGCCATTCCACCAATAGACTTCCCATAAGTAACGGTACATCTTGGTGTCACCTGGATGGATAGAATACCTGGATCCATGAGCCTCATGCAACATCCGGCTCCTCAAATCATCGACATCTGAAACACATAAGTGACCCTAGTATCAAAGCACACATCTCCCCTTTGGGAGAAGACCCCTACCTTTTGATTTTGGACTATTTCCTTCAACTTTACCAAAATCGGGTCCTCATCTTGTCTAGGTTTTACATCAGTCACCAAGGACGATTCTGATCCGTTCTGAACAACAACACCGCCATCGATTGAGTCAACCAACTAACTCCCAACCTTGCGAGTCAATGCACATTCTTCACCAGTTCCTTCTTCCCCTCATCCACATGGGACACACTCTCCATAGAGAGTCTACTAAGTGCGTCTACTACTACATTGGCCTCACCCAAATGGTAAAGCACACTCATATTGTAATCCTTGAGTAGCTCCAACCATATTTTTTGCCAAAGATTGAGGTCCTTCTAGGTAAACACATATTACAAACTCTTATGGTCCGTAAACACATCCATGTGGACCATGTATAAAAAATGCCGCCATATCTTCAAGGAAAACACCACCGCGGTCAATTCAAGATCATGGGTCAAGTAATTCTTCTCATGCACCTTTTAGTTGTCTAGAGGCATATGCTATAACCTTCTTGTGCTGTATCAATACACACCCAAGTCCGATCCTTGAAGCATCACAATACACCATGAACCCATCAGTACCCTCTGGTAGAGTTAACACCGGTGCTGAAGTAAGTCGGGTCTTCAACTCTTGGAAGCTCTTCTCACAAGCCTCCGACCATTGGAATTTCACCTTCTTCTGGGCCAATTCAGTTAGAGGTGCCGCAATCGATGTAAAACCTTCAACAAACCTCCGATAATAGCCAACTAAGCCTAAAAAGCTCCGGATATCCGAAGGATTTACCGGTCTGGGCCAATTCTTCACCATTTTTATTTTCTATGAATCCACCTTTATGCCCTCACTTGATGCCACATGGCCAAAAAATGCTATGGAGTTCAACCAAAACTCGCACTTGCTAAATTTGGCATATAATTGGAGATCCTTGAGAATCTGAAGCACTATCCTCAAATGAGCAGCATGCTCCTCCTCGCTTCGAGAGTATATCAGGATGTCATCAATAAACACGATCACGAACATATCCAAATATAGCTTGAACACCCTGTTCATCAAGTCCATAAAAGTTGAAGGAGCATTCGTTAGTACAAAAGACATAACTACAAACTCATAATGACCATACCGCATCCTGAAGGCTATTTTTGAGATATCGCTCTCCCGAACTCTGAAATAGTGGTACCCAGATCTAAGATCTATCTTCAAAAAACACTTGACACCCTGAAGCTGGTCAAATAAATCATCAATCCTTGCAGAGGATACTTGTTCTTGATGGTTGCTTTTTTCAATTGCCGATAGTCAATGCACATCCAAAGGAAACCATCCTTCTTCCGGACAAATAAGACTAGTGCACCCCATGGAGACTTTCTCGATCTAATGAAACCATTATCTAACAGGTACTTCAACTGCTCTTTCAACTCCTTTAGCTTAGTTGGAGCTATTATGTAGGGAGGAATAGATATAGGATGCATGTCGAGGATAAGGTTGATTCCAAAATCAATCTCCCGCTCGGGAGGGATTCCCGGTAAATCATCTTGGAAGACTTTTGGATACTCACATACTACTGGAACTGACTGGATAGTCAGAGTATCAGACTTAACATCCTTAACCCTAACTAGATAGTACACACAACCTTTAGAAATCATCTTTTTATCCTTACGATAGGAAATAAAACGACATATAGGCACAGTTGAGCTATCCTTCCACTCTAAGACTGGTTCACTCGGAAATCTAAACTCTACTACCCAGGTTCTACAATTAATAGAAGTATAACACGCATATAACCAATTTATGCTGAGAATAATATCAAAGTCAGTCGTGGATAACTCTACAAGGTCTGTGGAGGTGAGTTTATGCAATATAGTGATCGGGTAACTTCTATACACTCGCCTAGCTACAACTAAATCACCAACGGGAGTAGAGACTGAAAATGGTTCTGACAAAATTTTGGGAATGACTCCAAAGCTACTGGCAATATAAGGTGTCACAAAATACAAGGTATCCCCTAGATCTAACAAAGCATAAGCATCAAGGTGAAACACTCGTAACATACCAGTAACCACATCCAGTGAAATCTTCTGCTCCTGATGGGTCACATGGGCATAGAACCTGTTCTGGCGCTGACCTCCAGCTGAACTAGTCGAGGCGCTCTGCTAGGGGGGATGTGCTACTGGAGTGACTGAACTAGCGGCTGGCATACGAGCTCCGCCGCCCCTGACCTGGCCGAAGGGCAATTCCTGAGTTTGTGTTCGGGTTTGTCACACCCAAAACAAGCGTCCAGGCCCACTAGGTACCTCCCTAGATGATTCTTGTCGCACCTTACACAAGCTGGAAAAGTGCGCTCTATTTGCATGCTACCCTAGCCCCTCGAATTTGAAGCCCTACCTCTCCGATACCCTCGTGATCAAGATGGTGTACTAGCTGATGATGGTGCTGGAGCAAAAGAACTATGATGAGACTGTTGGTATTGTCCACCCCCCGATCTAGGTTGAGAAATCCCATAATTATCTGTCCTGATCCTCTTGGCCTCCCTCTACCTTTGATACACTGTCTCCATCTGTTGGGCATACAACACTATGTAGGGAAAATCTATATCTTGATGCAGCATGGTGATCCTACAGTCCTTATCCAGGTAGTCTGCCACTCCATGCACAAATTGTCTCACCCGAGCCCTCTGGTCTGCCACTAACTCTGGTGCATACTTGGATAAGCAGGTGAACTCCAGAGCCTACTCCTGAACCAACATGTCACCCTGCTTTAGATTTACAAACTCGGCCGCCTTCAATTCCCTCATCTCATGAGGGAAGAACCTATCCAAAAAGGTTGCATGAAACTCTTCCCAACCTATAGGGCCTACTCCCACTGCCCTACTCTCTCTCCATTCTTTAAACCAAATATGCACCACCCCTTTCAGCTGATAAGAGGCCAAATCAACGCACTCTCCATTTTCACCCCCATGATCTGGGTGATCTTTAGAATCTCATCGATGAATTCATGCGGGTCCTCATCTACCTTTGACCCAATGAACTCCGACGGGTTCATTCTCAAGAAATTCCTAACTCGAGTTGTCACTGTATTTCCATTGTGTGTAACATGCGCTACTGCCTATTGATTGACCTAACCGGTCAAGGACTGTGCAAGCAACTGAATAGCTGCCCGAAACTCAGCATGGGCAACCGGCTTAGGTGCATAGTGCTCCTAATTTGGTGGGGCATACTAGTGATCATTCCTATTTCCATCCTCATGGCCATCTCTATTCCTCCTATCATTTACTTTGCGGGGAGCCATGATTCTGCAATCACGAAAAGCATGAATTAAAAGGATAGAGACATATTTCATTATACGACATAGATCATGAAAGAAGGTAACATTTCCTAAATGTCTTGTAGCCTCTTCTTCATAAGTGTGAGCTTCATATCCATGAAAAAGACTCTACGCAATGCGGCTTTCAGACACCCTAAGACACTTCAAACCTATTGCTCTGATACCAAGTTTGTCACGACCTGAACGTAGACCCAGACCGTAACATGGAACAAGGAGCCCCCAAAGACTCCAAGTCGATCCATGGCAAGAACATACATCTAACTCAATATCAATAAGGTGGATTACTTAGAAAAATGATAAAGAGGAAGCATAAACATAACATAACAAGATAAGCGGAATGTACTACATACATAACAGCTGAATACTACATATAGTATGAAAGCCTCTAACATATCCAATGAGTTGATGGGACAACATCCCCAACTAACCCAACAAGTCTAGAAAACTGAACATGAAAAGATAACTGAAATCAAACTGATCCTCAGAGGATGAGGACTCACTAAAGAGTTGGATGCTAAACTCCAAGATGCACTACTGACTGTGTTGGGTCTAAAAATCGGGGTATGCATCATGAAATGATACATCTTAGAGTATGCGGTCAGTATGTGAAATGTATCGAGTATGCAAGGTAAATAAAGCGGACATCTATAAATACATAAAAACTCATAAGAGATCATAAAAATGGGACAACATGCTCATAACATAAATATCATACAAAACATAATGCTCAATGTTTTAAAATCATTCGTAATCCATTTAATACACAGTCATAAGAGAAACTTTATAAATAATAACTTGAGCCAAATTAATATAAAAATAATAATGCATAAAACATGCGGAACAATTGGAGATTCTTATAACCGACATACACCATATGAGCACACATGGAACCCAACTTGTAAATCCCTAGTCGGGAGGCTGTTCATACCTTTCCAAGGGTAGAATCATGAAGGGCGTGATATCACACATGAAAGGGCCCATTTGGCAAAGGGGACAGTCTCAAGGGAGTTCCCATCATGTCCTAAGGTGGCACGTAGTTCTGAAATTCGAGACAAAATCTAGGCCCCGAACCTACTCGATGTTAAATACTACTCCCAAAACATATATAGTGCCCATAGAATAATATGCATGAGATTCATGGGCTAGTCAAATCATGATAATCATAAGCATGCTTATAAATATGTGAACTAGCCATGAGGGTAAGGCCCATGAGTCGGCCAACAACATAATTAGAAAATCATGAGGTTCATGCATACTTATCAATCATGTATAGGCTTTTTAAATCATAAATTCATAATGGGAATTTAAATAAATTCCTTATGACTCATAAATCATGATGGATTTATAAATATTGACAATAGAGGTAAAGATTATAATTCAATTCATCATAAAACATGCATATTTAGGAATAACTTATTAGAAATTAAAATCAATAAATTTATAATCAATTTAGTTGTAAAATCTAATCATGATTCAAAAAATATGATGTAAATCGTGAGTAGTAATAACCCATGGATAGATCATTAGATTTTCCAAAGATTTAAGATAAAAACCCCATAAGATTTTTAAATAAAACTTCATGAATTAGGAGAAATTGGGCATGGGTGTGAATGAAAATACCCATTCATACCCAAGAAGAAATTGAAGAGAACCTTGAAGGATTTGCCTTGATCACCACTCTAGACTGTCACTCTTGCATGCATAGGTTTTGATAGGAAAGAATGACTTAACCTATCTTAATACACTCATAAAATAATATAAAATGGCATAGTTTAGGACCTTAAGGTGTAGGAATGACGAAAATGCTCTCAATGAAATTCCTGAAATTTCTGCACTGGTGGTAGCCACGACTAGACTAATGGATCATTAGTGGATACCACGACTTGTGGTATGCATCCTTCGTCTCCACCGCCCGACTTCACATTCTTAAGTTCGATCCCACGACTCGATAGGATGAGTTGTCCCTTCACACAACGAGTCATTATGTCGTTCGTTGTTTCCCCCTTCATGACCTGTACCAGTCCTTCCCACGAGCCACACCACGACTTGCTCTTTCTTCCAATGAGTCATGGTTTCCTTCAGTTACATTGACTGGAGATTAGTAATATTCCTTCCCAAGACTGGTTACCACGATCCATGGCCCTCACAATGGGTCGTCCCACTACCCGTTACTACCCCTAGGCTGAGGACCAGTTCCCACCATGACTCCACACAACGACTCGTTGTAACAAACAAAGGGTCATTACTTCACTCGTTACTTCCAACTGACACCCAATCATACCTCACCATGGGTACTCACCACAGATCATTGGTTGGACCAACGACCCGTTAGGTGACCCATTTTGTGGGATTTTTCCCAGATTCTACAAGCCACCATTTTTAGATCTTGGGTCTAATCTTAGGCACTTCTAGGATATTACACAAGAGCCTCACCGCCTTAGATGCCAGGAGAGGTAAGGTCACCTTGGGTGAGGCTAGAAAACTTCGAAAAGGAGATAAAAGGCGTGAGGCGACAAGGCGAAGAAAGGCAATTAAGGCGTTGCCTTTTGTATAAAAATATTACAGGTTATTTTTAAAATTAAAATGATAAATTTTTAGATTTCTAACTTTCTAATGACTTATGCTTACCAATTGACTTAGTACGTCATCTTTTTTACCTCTAATTTATTCACTGCAAAAGCCGAAAAGGGTATGTCATTTTCCTCTTTGTTCTCCTTTCTCCTTTCTCCTCTCTTTCATTGGTCTTTATTCTTCTTTTTTTTCTTTCTTCTCTATTTTCGACATTAACCTAGATGCATGCACACAGATCTTCAGAAAGAAAGATGGAGTTCTAAGATATTGAGGTCGTCTATGTGTACCCGACTTGGAAAAACTGCAAAAGAATTTTTTGGCAAAAGTCCATTTTCTCATTATTCAGTCCATATAGCAGTGATAAGATGTATTATGATCTTCGACAGATTTATTGGTGAAATAATATAAAGAGAAATATTGTACATTTTGTAGCCCAATGCTTGAATTGACGGCATGTAAAGATTAAGCACAAAGTCCCAAAGGGCTGACTTAGAGCATAGTGGTTCCAACTTAGAAGCGGAGGTGATCAACATGGACTTTTTTACAGATTTACCTCATACTTATCTGAAGTATAATTCCATATAAGTGATTGTAGATAGACATATGAAGTTAGCTTACTTGCTGGTAGTCAAGATGACTTATACGATTGAAGATTTTCCAAGTTATACATTCGAGAGATAGTCCAACTTCACAATGTTTGGTTTTTATCATTAAGACAGAGGCGCTCAGTTTACAACAAAATTCTAGAGGTCTTTCCAAAGAGGCTTAGGTACTCAAGTAAGTCTTAATATAGTTTTTCATCCACAGATAGATGGACAAGCTGAGCGCACTATTTAGACGCTCGAGGATATGCTACGAGCCTATCTGCTAGACTTTAAAGGAAGTTCAGATGACTAGTTTCCCCTTATTGAGTTTGCTGATAATAATATATTCCATGTGAGTATATAGATTGCTTGTTATGAAGATTTATATGGGCTAAAGTGTAGATCATCGATTGGCAAAAGTCGGAAAAGCAAAATTATTAGGGTCTAACTTAGTTCATCAGGAAATTGGGAAGGTGAAGCTGATCTGAGGAAGATTACTAGTAGCTCATAGTAGGTAGAATTCATATGCATATATGTAATGCGTAGATTTGGAGTTTGCTATTGATAATTGGGTTTTCCTTAAGGTTTCACATATTAAAGGTGTTATGCGATTTGGTAAGAAAGGAAGCTTAGTCCGACGTACATCAGGTAGTAAAGAATCATATAAAGTGTAGATCGGGTGGTATATGAGCTTAAGTTACCTGCAGAATTAAAGGCAGTCCACCCCATGATTCACGTGTCAATGTACAGAAGTGTATGGGGGATCCTTTGTTTATCTTTCCCATTGAGGATGTTAAGATTTAAGAAGATCTATCCAATGAGGAAATAGCAATTCCCATTCTGGATCACTAGGTTCAAAATCTTAGAACCAAAGAGGTAGCCTCGGTAAAGGTATTATAAAGAAAAAACAATGTAAATGAAATCAAATGTGAATCCAAAGAAGAGATGAGGAAGAAGTACCTTGTAACACCCCCAAGTTTTCTAAGACTAGACACGAGATTTGAAATTTGATCAGCAGAAAAATCTGCAATTTTTCCTCAAAATGACTCGTTGTAAAAGTTGTGGCTTCATGTTATGGATTGTAAGGAGAGTCGTGGTAAGCCTTGAAATTTATTCCCTGGACCATGAGTCCACACCACGAGTCGTGATGAGTGGGTACGGCTCGTGGTCATGAGTCATGGTCAACATCTGTAGAGACAATCCTGAAGTAACAAGACAAGTAAAAACTCGTGAGAACTTATCACAGGTCATGGTTTGGAGTCGTAGGATGGAGAATCAGAGGAAGTGTAAGGACTTTCCACTGAATACAAGTCACAGGACGAGTCCTGATATGCAGTGATGAATTATAATGGGCATCCGTAGTTTGAGAATCAGAGAACTGGAAAATAGGCTAGCATGTGACGGATTGAGTCGTGGTAGGGTGTATGAGTCACGACAACTAGCAGGAAAGATTTTAAATACAATTTCCTAGGGGTATTTTCGTAACTTCCTAAGCCTCTAACCCCTAAGTGACGTCATTGTGGATTTCTTAAAAGGTGTATTAAGGGGTTTAACCTAGTCTAAGTCATTATTCTTTCAAAACAACTATAGATTAAAGGTTCTCCCTCAAGTCAAGCAAGGATTTCAGCATCTCTTTCATCTCAATTCTCTTTGGGTCTTCAATCAAGTTAAAGATTCCTCAAGCCTAGGTATGTATGGTTATGAATGGGGGAAATCCTTCCACCCTCAGGCCTTTTTTAATTTCAATCTATGATCTCTATTTCTAAAACTCTAAATTGTGAAATTCTAGGGTTAAACCCATTTCAATGCAATTATCCATGATATTTGTATGGGTTAAATTCTCTCATGTTCTATTTGATTAAATATAGTTATTAGGGAAAATTTGATTCTCAAATTCCTCATGAATTGATGATTTTAAGCTTATGATGATTTTGTCCTATTATGCATGATTTATGAATTTCAAGCTTATGAGCCCGTGATTTCAAGTATGATGAATTATCAAAGTATGCATGAATTTTTACGAATTCTTAAACCTATAATTTCGTGATTTTGAATTATGAAGCATTTTCAAGTATGTATGATTTCATGATTTAGGCAAGCCCATGTAAAGTTAAGTATGTTTCACCATGATTTTTAGCCAAGGCTTACAATAAAAGTTTTAAAGAGATGTTTTGGAGTCAATACTCCTAAGAAACAGATTTAAGTTATGTTTTGATAATACGATTATGAGCGATATACATGATTTTGGATTAGTGTCTAGCACCGAGTAGGATAGGGATTCCAAGGACCTAGCTCTCAGAACTACACGTCACTATAGGCATATATTCATGTTTGGGATCTCTAAAGAGAGTGTTTCCCCCACTCGAGGGCACACCAGTAATATCACACCTGTCACGACCCACCTTGGGAGGCATGAATGGCACCTAGTGCCCTACTAGGATCCGAACTGACTTACTGACCGAGCCAAAGCACTCCTGGTGTTGGCTTGCTCCTCAAATCAAGAAAACAACCGGCTATATCTCAGTTGTAAACACAGTCCCCGGCCGACAAGGCCTTATAGCCACCTGTAAAAGAAAATCAGCTAGCCAGAAACAACAACAACAGGGAATCCTATGTGGGCCGACAAGACCACCATGATGTCTAGTTATAACTGTAAAGTAAATTCAGAGCTACACTCAACTATGGCCGACAAGGCCGCCAATCTGTCAGCTAAACAAGGCCCCACATGGCCAGCATGTAAACTAAAGCACACATAGGCCCCACATGGCCAATAACAGCTAACCACAGGGAAATAGAAACAATCTGCAAGCCTCTAGGAATAATATGATGGTCAGGACAGGGCCCCGGCCTGTCACGCCCCTCCTTGGGCGGCATGACTAGCACCTGGTGCCCTACTAGGACCTGAACTACTGAGCTGATTGAGCATAAGCACCTCTACTGCAGGACTGGCTCTAACTCTAGAATCAATAAAGCAACGGGCCATATAGCGGCTGTAAATACAATCCCCGACCGACAAGGCCTATAGCCACCTGTAAAATAAGCATCTAACTAGAGACAAGCAAACATAGAGAGTCCCATGCGAACCGACAAGGCCACCATGATATCTAGTTTTAATTGGAAAGTAATATCATATGCTAAACTAAACCATGACCAGCAACGTCATCAATCAACAGCTAAATAGGGCCACACACAGCCAACAGACATAATATAAAGCACATACAAACCCACATGGCCGATACATCTAACCATAGGGAAATAATATAATCTGCAAGCCTCTAGGAATAATAATATGGTCAGGACAGGGGCCCGGCCTATCCATACTGTACAAACAAAAGAAGTAAACCTCTATCACACAAGCTTCGGAAGAAAGGAGCTGATGGCTATATGCGGCTGACTGAAACTATGAGGGATCTGCTCCTCGTCTATGCGTACCTGCAGGCAAGTAATGCAGTGCCCCAAAAGAGGGCGTAAGTACCACAGGTACTGAGTATGTAAAGCAATAACTGTAAATGACTGAAAGTAAAGAATAGAACTGACAATAACTGGAGTAAAGGAAATGGACTAAAAATGACTGAAGTAGTGAAATTAGGACTAAACAGAACTGTGATAAGGAGGGTAGGGGTTATACCTGACAAACGAGGCGTCCTACTATCTAACTATCAGTAACTAAAGAAACATAAACCTTACCTGGCCCCCATAAGCCGCAAGGTACAATCAGCACAGAGCAACTCACCTAGGCCCCCATTAGCCCTAGTGAGTACACCTCAATATATATACCCCTATCCAGGTCATACTGAGTCAATTACCAGCTATAAGCGTCTTATCGATCTCCTGAGTTTGCAACTAGGCCCGCTAGGCCCCTAACTATAGTTGTACATGAGTCTGGAGGACTCCTGATATCTACACCCTGGGCGTAAGCGCTCGGCAGGGGTGTGTATAGGCCAACCACGGCAAATATGAGGATCTGTCACCCCATCTTCGTCCCTTGCAGACGGCATGCCGCTCCGTAGAGCGACGTATCCTCGCCCCTGGCAGATGAGTCGACATAGCTATTAACCCTGGGGCGGTCACGGAAGCTATATAGGTAATCAAGCCCAAAATAATACAATTACAAGTCTCAACTGATAACAACATACTCTTGACATGTTTTACTGAGATTCATACCGAATTACTATGCTGAAGAGACTAACTTGCCGAAAGAGAATGCCTTAACATACCTCGATCGCTGTTTACCGATTAACTGGAAAGTTTCGGCTCGTGTTCAACTGCCCTTCTCAACTGAAATCGAGTCATTGGAAAGATAAGACTAGTTTTAACACTAAATTCGGCAAAAAGGAAAATTATATATATAAATATTAACTATATTCCTATTTTACAAGACACGATCTAAACCTCGTTATTTCTCGAAAGTCTAGAAGGAAGAATTGCTTACTCTAAGCCTGGAATCGTATTGACACTAGTTTGGAGAAATTCCAAAAATTTTGGCTCAAAGGGACAATGATTCGCCTGGTGAATTTCACGAAACTAACTTCGTAGAAATGCTCCCTGCAGCCTTATACTTCGATACCCGAAGTTAATTTGAATTCGGACGGCGTTTAGCAGCGTAATTGGTTGAAAATTATAATTCTCCTTCGTCCCTTCTCTGTTCTAGCCGAGTTAAATATGGAAATTAACATTAATTCTAAGGGTGAGGCCTATATATACTTGAAGCATAATACATGGCAATGTGGCACGTTGTCCAATGCACCATTTCATCTCCGTGCCACATTGGCTAACTCGGAGAACCAGGCTCCATGCCACTTTGCCCATCTGGGCAGCTTGGTTCGGCCTCCTCTCGCAAAATCCCAACTTGGCACTCGTCCGGCCTTTCCCCGAGCCCTTTCCTCGTACATATGGCACTCTAAAACTCTCAACCAACATGCTAATAGGCTGACTAAATGCTAAAAACTTATGGAGTGTAACATCCTTCCCCCCTTAAGAACATTCATCCTCGAATGTTAACTTCTACTTGCAAGAACTTTAACCTCGTAATTACTTATTTTGGAAAAATTTTGGCAGAGTGTCCTCTGTAATATGGACTATCCAAAAACCCTGAAACGCAGAAAAGTCCAATACAGGTAATCCATACAATACTATGGAATTCATTTCACAATAGAATGAAGTCAACTACTCCACATATACATGTATATAATGCAACTTATGAAACAATAATCACAACATACCTCTAGATGCACAATCTGACTAAGTCTGAAATAACTGAGGATATCTGGTTTTCATATCGTCTTCTACCTCCCAGGTCATCTCCTCTCGGTTCTTATTTCTCCATAATATTTTAATAGAAGTGACATCTTTAGTTCTCAATCTACGGATCTTCCGGTGTAGTATGGCTACTGAAGCTTCTTCATAAGCTAACTCCTCAGTGACTTGGACGTCTTGGACTGGAACAATCCGGGAGGGATCTCCTATGCACTTCCTCAGCATTGATACATGAAAAACTGGGTGAACGGATTCTAATTCTAGAGGTAAATCCAATTCATATGCCACCTGGCCTATCCTTCGGCGAATCTGATAAGGCCCAATAAACCTCGGGCTGAGCTTGCCTTTCTTACCAAATCTCATCACACCCTTCATCGGTGAAANGGCCTATCCTTCGGCGAATCTGATAAGGCCCAATAAACCTCGGGCTGAGCTTGCCTTTCTTACCAAATCTCATCACACCCTTCATCGGTGAAACCTTCAGAAATACCTAATCACCCACATTAAATTCTAGGTTTCTTCGTCGCACATCAGCATAAGATTTCTGGCGGCTCTGAGCAGTCAGCAGACGTTCCCTAATAAGCTTTACTTTCTCTTCTGACTGACGAATAATGTTTGGCCCAATCAGTGCTGATTCTCCTACCTCAAACCACCCAACTGGAGATCTGCACTTCCGCCCATACAATGCTTCATAAGGCGCCATCTGAATTGCTTAATGATAACTGTTATTATAGGCAAACTCAATAAGCGGTAGATGTTCATCCCAGCTACCTCCAAAATCTAGCACACACGCTCGTAACATATCCTCGAGCATCTGGATGGTACGTTCCGCCTGCCCGTCTGTCTAAGGATGGAAGGTTGTGCTCAGGTTAACCTGCGTCCCCAGGCCCCACTGAAAAGATTTCCAAAACTTAGTTGTAAACTGCGCCCTTCTGTCAGAGATAATTGATCACAGAACGCCATGCAATCGGACTATTTCTCTGATATACAGCTCAACATAATCTTCGAATGAAAAGATAGCCCTCACTAGAAGAAAGTGAGATGATTTTGTCAACCTATCAACAATTACCCAAATATAATCATATTTACACCTGGTACGAGGTAACCCCAATACGAAGTCCATATTAACTGCCTTCCATTCCATAAAGGCATGACTATATCCTGTGTCAGTCCTCCTGGTTTCTGGTGTTTAGCATTCACCTGTTGGCAATTGGGACATTGAGCTACAAATTCTGCTATCCCCTTTTCCATTCCTGGCTACCAGTGAATCTCTTTTACATCATGGTACATTTTTGTAGAACTTGTATGGAGAGGGTAACGGGAATAGTGTACCTCGCCCATAATCTGCTGGCGAAGCCCTACCACGTCTGGAACGCAGAGGCGACCCCTATATCTCAAAACTCCATCCTTGGTTACCTGGAAATCTGTTACTTCCCTTTGCTGGACCCTATTTCTAAGCTGAACTAGACTAGGATCTTCATACTACCTTTCTTTCACTTCCACAACCAACGATGACACTGCGGTATTCTGGATTACCGCTCCATTGTATCCCGATGCTACTATACGAACGGCTAAACTGGCTAGCTAATGCAATTCTCAGGCCAATTCCTTCTACTTGGGCTGTAGATATGCCAGGATTCCCATGGATTTATGGCTAAGGGCATCTGCTACAACATTGTCCCTTGTTGGGTAATATAAAATATTCACATCATAATCCTTTAACAACTCCAACCAACGACGTTGTCGCAAATTCAACTCTTTCTGGGTGAAAATATACTGCAAGCTTTTGTGATCAGTGAAAATATCTACATAGATGCCATACAAGTAGTGTCTCCATATTTTCAAGGCATAAATTACCGCGGCTAATTCTAGGTCATGGGTAGGGTAGTTCTTCTCATGCTTCCTCAGCTTCCTGAAAGCATAGGCAATCACCTTACCATGTTGCATCGAAACACATCCTAACCCAACACCCGAAGCGTCACAATAGACCGTATAGCCCTCTGTTCCTTCTGGCAATGCTAGCACTGGTGCTGATGTCATTCTGTCTTTCAGTTCCTGAAAGCTCTGCTCACATGCCTCAGTCCAATGGAATTTTGCTGCCTTCTGCGCCAGTTTGGTTAAAGGTGCGGCTAAAGTGGAAAATCCTTCCATGAATCTTATGGAATACCCAGCTAACCCCAGGAAACTATGTACCTCGGTCGGAGTGGTAGGTCTAGGCCATATTTTCACTGCCTTTATCTTCTGTATATCTACCTTTATACCCGCATCTGACACAATATGGCCTAAGAAGGCTACTGAATTCAGCCAAAATTCACATTTAGAAAATTTTGCATATAGATGGCGATCTTTGAGAATCTGTAGCAGTGTCCATAGATGATCCTGGTGATCTGCCTCTGAGCGGGAATACACCAGAATATCATCGATAAATGCTATCACCAACAAGTCCAGGTATGGTTTGAAAATGTTGTTCATCAGGTCCATGAACACTGCTGGGGCGTTCGTCAGTCCGAAGGACATGACTAGGAATTCAAAGTGGCCATATCTGGTCCTGAAAGCAGTCTTTGGAATATCTCTTTCACGAACCCAGACCTGATGATATCCTGATCTTAAATCAATCTTTCAAAATACCTCACTCCCTATAGCTGATCAAATAAATCATCTATTCTGGGAAGCGGGTACTTATTCTTTATAGTGACTTTATTCAGCTGTCGATAATCTATACACATACGGAGGGAGTCGTCCTTCTTTCTCACGAACAGAACTGGTGCACCCCATGGTTAGGTACTCAGCCTGATAAAGCCTTTGTCTAGAAAATCCTTCAATTGTTCCTTTAGTTCTCTGAGTTTAGCAGGAGCCATCCGATATGGAGGAATAGATATGGGTTGAGTGCCTAGTAATAGATCGATTGCAAAATCAATTTCCCTTTCTGGGGGAATACCAGGAAGCTCATCTAGAAATACGTCGGAAAATTCATTAACCACTGGAATAGACTGAAGGGTCGGGGCTCTGCCCAAATATCCTGAACTTTGACAATATGATAAATGCACCCTTTTGGTATCAATTTTCTCGCCCAAAGATAGGAAATAAACCTACCTTTTGGCATAGCTGTACTACCTTTCCACTCCCGTACGTCCTCCCCTGGAAAGTGGAGTCGGACAATCTTGGTCCAACATTCAACATTGGCATAGCATGGAGCTAGCCAATCCATACCCATAATGGCATCAAAATCAACCATTTCTAGTTCTATCAAGTCTGTTGTAGTCTGACAACTGGCAACCTCTACTGTACACCCCCGATAGACCCTTCTGGCTATAATAGAGTCACCAACGGGTGTAGACTCTAAGAAAGGTCGCTGAAGCAATTCCGGCATAATGCTAAACTTCTGAGCCACTAGCGGCGTGACATAGGACAAGGTGGATCCTTGATCTATCAACACATAAGCAAGATGAGAGCAAATGTTCAGCATACCTGTCATAACATCTGGTGATGACTCTGAATCCTGTCGCCCCGGTAGTGCATAAGTACGGTCTAGACCGGCACCTGAACTGGAGGCCCCTGATCTGCCTCGGCCTCTGCCGGATGAAACTAAGGGCCTACGCCCTGCCGGGGATGTTGGATCTCGTGATCCTACCGAGGACCTATCCTGTCGATCCCGATCACCCTGACCCCTAGCTGGACAATTCCTCATCTGATGACCCTCTTGTCCACAAATGGATCATGTTGTGGAGCCATACCTGCATGCTCCAGAGTGGCGTCGACTGCAAATAGGGCAAAGTGGTATTGCAAACCCACTCTGCTCCACTCCCCTCTACTGTTATGAACCTACTGCCCATGAACCTTCGCCGGGCTCTGGCTGCCTCGGCGACTAAACCTGCTCCTTTACCGTTGTGGTTAAGGTGGGGGTCTAGGCGGCCTATCTGATAATCGTGGCCTAGGTCCTCCCCGGGACTCCTCTTGTAAGTCATTCGGGTTGTCCCTGCGGCGTTGCTCCTGACTCGTCCTCCTAGTCTCTCATTGTCGCTGTCTGATACCCTCAATATTCTGAGCAAAAGCCTGCACACAGGCCATATTCATATCCTCTCGTAGTGTGGATGTGATGCAGGTTCAACATATTTTGGGTTCAGCCCCATAATAAAGCGGTGTACCCTATCTAGAATTGTATCCACAAAGGCTAGCGCATATCGAGCCAAGGAATCAAACCGCATGGCATATTCCCGAACACTCAGCGACCCCTGCTCCAAGTGTAAGAACTGATCAACCTGAGCCTGTTGAATTTCCCACGGTAGATAAAGATCCAAGAAAGCCTCTAAGAAGCTGGTCCAGCTTGGAGGGGAAACATCTCTCTCTTGAGATCTCTCCCAACTATCATAGCACAGTACAGCGATGTCCTGAAGCCGAAATACCACCAACTCAACTGACTCTGTGGGTGTAGCATGCACCACCCTGAAAATCCTCTACATCTGGTCTAAGAAGTCCTGAGGGTCCTCGGTCCAGTCTGTCCCTATGAATTATGGGGGACTTAGTGCTAGGAACTCTCGGACCCTCGAACTACCAGGCCCTCCTAATGATTCTGCAACTGTAAGTGGCACTGGCTGGCGCTGAGCAGCCATCATCTGGGTTAGCATAACCATCACGCTCCTGAACTCCTGGTCGGATACGGGTATAGAAACTGCCGGAGGTGGTGCCGTCACACCGGCCGTCCTAAGCGGCTCCTGATGTAGTAGAGAGTGCTGGGAAGGTCGAGATGATACCTCTGTATCGTCCTCAGATTGGGCCAATTCTAACCGAGGCTGAGGCACCCTGCTGGTGCCCTCTCCTGCTGCTACATCAAATCTCCTGCCTGTCATAGGGTGTCGCTGGTCCGACATTTTTCTGCAAGTAAAAGAGTATAATGAGCTTAGGGACTCAACCCTATACTATACCGCTCTATAGCACGAATGAATAAGAAGAAAGAGTAACCATCCTATCATGCCTTGCAGCCTCCTGCCAATATTATGTGGAGCACAACACATCCATAGACAAGACTCTACTTATCACGGCTTGCAGACTCCCTGAGATACGTCTTGCTCTGATACCAAGTTTGTCACGCCCCGCCTTGGGAGGCACGACTGGCACCTGGTTCCCTACTAGGACCTGAACTACTGACCTGACTGAGCATGAGCACCTCTGGTGCAGGGTTGGCTCTAAGTCTAGAATCAAGAAAACAACGGGCCATATAGCAGTTGTAAATACAACCCCCGGTCGACAAGGCCTATAGCCACCTGTGAAATAAGCAGCTAACCAGAGACAAGAAAACGTAGGGAGTTCTATGAGGGCCAACAAGGCCACTATAATATCTAGTTTTAACTGGAAAGTAAGATCATATGCTAAACTAAACCATGACCGACAAGGTCATCAATCAACAGCTAAATAGGGCTACACACGACCAACATACATAATCTAAAGCACATACGGCCCCACACGACCGATACATCTAACCACAGGGAAATTATATAATCTGCAAGCCTCTAGGAGTAATAAGATAGTCGGGACAGGGCCCCGGCCTATCCATACTGTACAAACAAAAGAAGTGAATCTCTATCACACAAGCTCCAGAAGAAAGGAGCTGATGGCTCTGTGCGGCTGACTAAAACTACGAGGGATCTGCTCCTCGTCTATGCGTACCTGCAGGCAAGTAATGCAGCGCCTTAAAAGAGGGCGTCAGTACAACAGGTATTGAGTATATAAAGCAATAACTGTAAATGAGTGAAAGTAAGGAATAGAACTAACAATAACTGGAGTAAAGGAAATGGACTAAAAATGACTGAAGTAGTGAAATCAGGACTAAACATAACTGTGATAAGGAGGGTAGGGGTCATACCTGCAAATGAGGCATCCTACTGTCTAACTATCAGTAACTAAAGCAACATAACACTTACCTAGCCCCCATAAGCCAGAAGGTACAATCAACACAAAACAACTCACCTAGGCCCCCATTAGCCCTAGTTAATACACCTCAATTTATATACCCAATTCAGGTTATACTGAGTCAACTACCAGCTATAAGCGTCCTGCCAATCCCCTAGGTCTGCAATTGGGCCCGCTATGCCCCTAACTATAGTTGTACCTAAGTTTGGAGGATTCTTGATATCTACACTCCGGGCGTAAGCGCTCGGAGGGGGTGTGTATAGGCCAACCACGACAAATATAAGGATCTGGTTCCCCATCTTCATCCCTTGCAGACGGCATGCCGCTCTGTAGAGCGACGTATCCTCGCCCTTGGCGGATGAGTCGACACAGCTATTAACCCTGAGGCCGTCACGGAAGCTATATCGGTAATCCAGCCCAAAACAATATAATTACAAGTCTTAACTGATAACAACAACTACACATGATAACATACTCCTAACATCCTTTACTGAGATTCATACCGGATTACTATGCTGAAGAAACTAACTTGCCGAAAGAGAATGCCTTAACATACCTCGATCGTTGTTTACTGATTAACTGGAGAGTTTCGGCTCGTGTTCAACTGCCCTTCTCAACTGAAATCGAGTCATTGGAAAGATAAGACTAGTTTAACACTAAATTCGGCAAAAAGGAAACTATATATATAAATATTAACTATATTCTTATTTTACAGAACACGGTCGAAACCTCGTTATTTCTCGAAATTCTAGAAGGAAGAATTGCTTACTTTAAGCCTGGAATCGTACTGACACTAGTTTGGAGCAATTCCAACAATTTTGGCTCGGCAGGACAACGATTTGCCGGGCGAATTTACGAAACTAACTCCATAGAAATGCTCCTTGTAGACTTATACTTCGATACCCGGAATTAATTTGAATTTGGAGGGCGTTTAGCAGCGTAATTGGTTGAAAATTATAATTCTCCTTCGTCCCTTCTCTATTCTGGCCTAGTTAAATATGGAAATTAACACTATTTCTAAGGGTGAGGCCTATATATACTTGAAGTAGAATACATGGCAATGTGGCACATTGGCCAATGCGCCATTTCAGCTCCGTGCCACATTTGCTAATGCGGAGGACCAGGCTCCACGCCACTTTTCCCCTCTAGGAAGCTTGGTTCGGCCTCCTCTCGCGAAATCCCAACTTGGCACTCGTCCGGTCTTTCCCCTGGCCCTTTTCTTGTACATATGACACTCTAAAACCCTCAACCAACACGCGAATAGGCCAACTAAACGCTAGAAACTTACGGGGTGTAACACGGCCTACCTGAAAATTGTACAATCAAAAAGAAGTAAACCTTCTATCTACAAGCTTCGGAAGAAAGGATGTAATTGCTCTGGTGATGTTGGCTGAAAACTACGAGGGACCTGCTCCTCGTCTATCTGTACCTGCAGGCAAGTGATGCAGCGCCCTAGAAAGGGCATCAGTACAATATGTAGTGAATATGTAAGGCAATAACTGTAAATGACTAAAGTAAAGAAGTAG
>JACEIK010004971.1:21289-36291 GCA_018107945.1 Datura stramonium
CCCCTAGTTTTGCAACTAAGCCACTCGGCACTTGATTGTAACTGTGTTTGAGTCCGGTGGACTCCTGATATCTGCACCCCGAGCACCAGGCTCGACGGAGATGTATACAAGGCCAACCACGGAATATGAGGATATGGAACCCCATCTTCATCCCTGGCGGACGGCATACCATTCCGTAGAGCGAACTCATCTCGCCCCTGGCGGGCGTCGACACAGCTAATAACCTTGGGGTCGGTAATGAAGGCTATACCGGCATAATCCATCCCAAACTAATACGGAATACTTATCTCAGCTAATAACAACATTAATCATAATAGACATGCTCCTGGTAATCTTACTGGATTTCAAACTGAGTCATTATGCTAAGAAAACTAACTTGCCGAAGGAAATTGCATCAACATACCTCGTTCGCTGATCAACTGGCGAGTTTCAACTCGTACTCTCTTGTCAAATGCAATGGCATTATTGGAAAAACAAGGCTAACTTCAATACTAAATTCGAAGAAAACAATAACTTTATATATAAATATTAACTATATTTTAACTATAAGAAACACGATCAAAAACTAGTAATTTCTCAAGAATCTTGAAGGGTGAAATGCTTACTTTAAGCCTGTGATCGTACTAACACTAGTTTGGAGAAATTCCAAAAACTTTAGCTCTGCGGGGTTATGATTCGCCGGGTGAATTTCGCGAAACTAACTCCGTAGCAGTGCTCCTTGCAACCTTAAACTTTGATACCCGAAGTTAATTCGAATTCAGGTATCATTTTGTGGTGTAAATGGATGAATTATACGTGGTTCCTTCGTACCTTACCTCTGTTGGTCGAGTATAGAATATGAAAATGGAATAAAATCTAAGGAGGGAACATATATATACTTGAGGCCGTGGAAAGAGGTCCGTGGCACGGACCCTGTCACGCCAATCTTGGGTCGTGCTACAGAGCTTATCGCGCCCATCCTAGGTCGTGCCACGTTGCCCCTTTAGGCCACTTGTCCGGCGTTCTCTGCACGATCCCGACTCTGTGCTCGTTCAACCTTTCCCCAGGCCTTTTTCTTGTATGTATTATACTCTAAAACTCTTAACCAACATATGAATAAGCCATCTAAATATTAGAAACTTACGGGATATAACAACACCTTAATCATTCTTTGCCCTGCCAAGTCTTAGGACGACTCTTCCCGCTTAAGTGAGATAGTTGGGGCATCACGTAAGCTCTATAGTGATGGTGTCAGTTATGAAAAAGCCTCCCATTGTTCCTCATGTTTTAAGTTACTCATGTTCATGTCTTATGATATTATGCTTTATGGCATATTTGATCGATTGATCAGTTTACGAGTTTTCACTTATGATTTCAAGTATGACAAGCTATATGATTTAAATTTCTAAACCTTGGGTCATTATGTTCAACTTATGATGACTATCTCATTATTATGATTACTTCAAGAATATGAATTTTAGCATGTGTCGCTTACTTTCATGTTTTATCTTGTTTATATTCATGATTTTAGACTATCGTTTTAACAACATGTTTTACTTTCTCTACATACTCAATACATTCAAAGTATTGACTGCATACTCTAAGCTATATCGTCTCATGATATAGGTTCGAGTGATCAGTCTTATTCCTGACGTTAGCCCGCTCCTGCTTCAGTCCAGTACCATTCTAGTCTTGGTGAGTCCTCATGATCCAAGGAAGGCAGTCTTGATTTGTGTCTCCTTTGCTTATGTCTTTTAGTTTTAGACTTAGTGAGCTAGTTGAGGGTGTTATCCCATCAGCTCATCTTTTGATTAGAGGCTTTTCGGAAAACTATTATAGACGGTTCCACATCGTTGACTCGTGTTTACGCTTATGTTCTTATGTTATGCAGACTTCTGCTTATGTTAAGTTTTGGTTTATTTCTGCTTTAATTATTCCCTCTTATTCATGCTATGCATGTACCATGGGTTAGCTTGGAACTATTCATGGCTTTAGGTCCCTTGTCTTGATCCGAGGTCCATGCTCGGGTCATAACAAACTTTGTATCAGAGCAAAGGTTTAGGTGTGTTGTAGGATGTATGAAAGCTGCGTTACGTAAGGGCCTTTTCCATGGGTTTGAAGCACGCCACACTTATGGAAAAGAGGCTATGTAACGTTTTAGGAAATTTTCCTTCTTTCATGATCTACGTCGTGTGATGAAGTACCTCTCTCTACTCTAAATCATGTTATATGTGTTTTTAGAAATATGCATCCCCACCGAGTCAACGAATGAAGAAATGACAACAGCAATGGCTATGGCAATGGCAATGGAGATAGGCATCAGCCAGTCCCACCAGCTCCAACTGATCCCTTGATGGATTAGATGACTCATGTCAATTTTAGGGCTGTATTTCAGATGTTGGTACAGGTCATGACCATCTAGGTCAACCAGCAGGCTATAGCTTGCGTGAATCAAAATGGGAATGCGGCAGCGGCTAGGGTGCGAGACTTCATCAAGATGAATCCACCTGAGTTTTATGGGTCAAAAGTGGACAAGGACCCATAAGAGTTTATTGAGGAGGTCCAGAAGATTACCCAGGTTATGGGTGTTTTAGGAGAGAGGAAAGTGCAGAATTAGCCTCCTATTAGCTAAAGGGGTTGCTCACATATGGTTCTGACAGTGGAAGGAGAGCAGGGGAGTCGGTGTAGTCCCTGTTGGTTGGGATGATTTTGTTACAGCCTTCTTGGATAGATTCTTCTCCTGAGAGTTGAGGGAAATAAAGGCAGTCGAGTTCATCAATCTAAAGCAGAATGATATGACTGTTCAGGAGTACGCCCTGAAGTTTACCCAGTAGTCCAAGTATGCTCCTGAGATGGTTTTTGATCTAAGGGCTCGTATGAGCAAGTTTGTGAAGGGGTGGCAGATTCATTGCTCAAGGAGTGCAGGACCACCATATTGATTAAAGATAAAGATATCTCCTGACTGATGATATATACCAAGCATATAAAGGCAGAACAGATGAAGGAAAAGGAGAGAGAGTCCAAGAGGGCTAGGATAGGGAGCTATGGTTACTCTCAGCAAAGGTCCGGTGGTGGACATCACCCTCAGTCCCACCAGAAGTCATTAGCCTAGGCTCCATCATTAGCTAGAATTTCATCTAGATCTTGATAAGATTAGAGGGGCAGAGTATCAGGCTCTAGGGTTTAGAGGAGCATGATAGAAAAGCGCACTTTCCCAACTTATAGGAAGTGTGGTAGAAAGCACTCCAGAGAGTGCTTGTTTGGCTCTGATGTTTGCTTCATGGGTGGGATGCCCAGACATATACTCAAGGATTGTTCTTCAGCTAGCCAGTGTGACAATAGAGGTCGTGCCGCACCACCACTTCAACAGCTCAAGCAGCTCGCCCATCTCAGCAGGGCACCTCTTCTAGTTCAGGTGGCAAACAGCACCAGAACAGGTTCTACGTACTTTCATCTCATCAAGAGTAGGAGTGCTCAACCGATATAGTTACTGCTATGTTACGGGTATTCCATCTTGATGTTTATGCATTGTTAGATCCAGGAGCTATATTATCCTTCATAAATCCTTATGTTGCTATTAGTATTGGTGTTAGTCTAAAAATCCTATCAAACTCTTCTCAGTCTCTACTCCTGTCGATGTAATACCCCGGGAACCCAAGGATTAGACCGGGGAGTCAAAAAGGGGAAAATGTAAAACTGGTGTTGCAGGCACAGGACGAGTCGTTGGATGACTAGGGAGGACAGCCCACGAGTCGTCAAGTGACTTGTGGGGAGGCCATGAAAGAATTGGGAAGTTTTGAGGAAAAGGGGTCCCCACGGGCATAGGAATGACTCATGGTTAGACACCACGAGTCATTAGGTCAGTCGTGGGGTAAGGAAGAAGGAAAATAGAAGAAGGAAAGATAGTGTACCTAACGGAAGCTGACCACGACTCGTTGGGTGAGGTCGAGTCATGGTGTAAGTCGTGGGGTGATTTTTGCGTAAAGAGAAGTAATTGAGGTAGTGTACTTGACGAGCCAGGCAAGGAGTCGTTGCCAAGGACCATGATCCGTCAGGTCGTCCGTTAGGACCACCTAGCAGTATTTTCCTACGAATTCAGTAAGGGTCTTTTTGTAATTCCTAAGTTGCTAAGACCTATACTACATCATTTAAGGATCGGTTTGAAGGGTTTTAAGAGGGGAAAACCTGTTCTAAGTTATTCCATCCCATGCATGCAAGATTGAGAGTTTGGAGAGGTGATTTAGAGCAAGTCTTCAAGGTTTCCATTGGAATCTCATCTTGGGCAATCAGAGAAGTGACAGAACCCATCTCTTCCAGGTATGTAGGGTTATGAGTGGCTGTCTTCTTCCACACCCATGCCCAATTTCTAAGGAATCATGAAAATCTTCTATGATCAAGTGTGGGGTTTTACCTGAATGCATGAATATTCAATTTCATTATATGGGTATGATTTGATTACGATTTCATTATCGAATTGTGAAGCATGGGCTGATTTTACAATGATTTCAACTAAAACTATGTTTCCAGCTTTTATGAATGTTGAAGCCAATTGATTATTTTATCATGAAAAGTGAGATTTACGAAGTAAATGTGATAATGATGAGAGATTATGATGAAAATCATGAACTCGTCCAGATTAGAGGTTTTTTAGACTTATGTATGTAAATTATCTTCGGATGTTTATTCTAATGTTATATTTAAGTTAGACTTCCGCTGAGTTTATATTTTTTATTCTTCATTTTGTTGATTGCATTAGATGTATGCTTATTCCATTGGTCGACTTGGGGTCTCTGGGGGTCCCTTGTCCCGTGTCCACGATTCGAATCTCCATTCGGGTTGTGACAAATTTGGTATTAGATCCATAGGTTTTAAGTGCCCTAGGGTGTCTGAAAGCCATATTACGTAGAGTCTTTTTTATGGGTGTGAAGCGCGCCACACTTATGACGAAGAGGCTATGAGACATTCAGGAAATATTTCCTTCTTTCATGATCTATGTTGTGCGATGAATAGTCCTTCTATCCTTCTAATTTGTGCTATTTGCGATTGCAGAATCATGGCTCCTCGAAGAATGGATGGAAGGAGGAATTGAGTTGGTGAAGGCCATATTGATGGAAATGGTTACGAGCATCAGCCAGCCCCACCAGTTCAGGAGCCTCAAGCACTGGAGCCGGCTGCCTATGCTGAGTTTTGGACCGCTATTCAGATGCTTGCGCATGCCTTGACCGCCCAGGACAATTAGCAGGTCGTTGCGCATGTCCCGCAAAATGGCAATGAAACGGCGACTTGAGTTAGAGACTTCTTGAGGATGAACCCGTCGGAGTTCTTGGGGTCTAAGGTAGATGAGGACCCGCATGATTTCATTGATAAGATTGTCAAGATCACCCAAGTCATGGGGGTGAGTAGTGTTGAGTGCGCAGAGTTGGCCTCCTACAGTAGTAGGGGGTTGCGCATATCTGGTTTCTCCAATGGAAGGATAGTAGAGTCACAAGAGTAGGTCCGATCACATGGGAGGAGTTTCATGTTGCATTCCCAGATCGGTTCTTCCCTCAGGAGATGAAAGAGCTGAAGGCAACTGAGTTTGTAAACTTGAAGAAGGGAAGAATGACAGTCTCCCATTGTCTATATGATTCAAATTTTCATATTCATTACTGATGGTTATTATTTTATACATGCATGTTCTAAAAGTAAGATTTGACTCATTGTTCAGCTTTTCTTATAAATGTCATATTTCAGCTTGAGTCATTCGAGTCAGTTATGATGTTATGAAACTATGTATAGACATGTTATGAAAAGTTTATGATTTCAGAAAGAATGCATACCAACCCTCCCCTCAGATTTGAAAGCTTATGTTAAAATATGAAGTGCTTTAAATAATTTACTTACTTAAGAGGTTTTACTTACCTTGCATACTCGGTACATTCCACGTACTGACCACATACTTTCTATGTTGTATCATTTTATGATACAGGACCCCTCTCTCAGGTTCAACCTCACTCTTAGATAGCTTATTGAAGTTAGTAACTACTCAGTTGGTGAGTCCTCATCCTTTGAGGGCTATCAGTCTCCCTTATGTATTTCCAGTTTCAGTATTGTTGAGTTAGTTGGGGTCTTGTCCCATCAACTCATTCAGATTAGAGGTTTTTCATACTTATGTATGTAAATCAGCTTCGGATGTTTATTCTGATATTATATTTAAGTTAGACTTCTGCTAAGTTTATATTGTTGATTCTTCAGTTTGTTGATTGAATTAGATGTATTCTTATTCCATGGATCGACTTGGGGTCTCTCGGGGTTCTTTGTCCCGTGTCCACGATCCAGGTCTTCGTTCGGGTCGTGACAATCGATGAGCCAGTTTTAGCTCGATGAGTATACGGAAATTAACCTATCACGTTTCTTCGTAAATCCACCTCAACCAACTTAGTGGAGTTAGATGTTATCGATTTCGATGTTATCTTTGGCATGGATTAGTTACATGTTTGTTATGCTTTAGTCAATTGTAAAACCTGTACGGTAAAGTTCCATTTTCGGGTAAACCAGTCCTAGGGTGGAAAGGTAGTTCAGTTATGCATGTAGGTCACTTTGTTACCTATCTCAAGGCCAAAAAGATGATCTCTAAAGGTTGTATGTACCATCTAGTTCGGATTAAGGATTCTACATTGAAGACCCCGACTATTCAGTCAATTCTCATAGTATGTGAGTATCCGGAGATGTTCCCAGATGATCTACTAGGAGTCTCTCCTGAATAGGAGACTGACTTTTGTATTGACCTTTCCCTGATACGCAACCCATATTCATTCCTCCTTACAAAATGGCTCATCCCAAGCTAAAGGAGTTGAAAGAGCAGTTGAAAGATCTCTTAGATAAGGGTTTCATCATGCCTAGTAAGTCCCTATGGGGTGCCCCAGTTCTCTTTGTTCGAAAGAAGGATGGCTCTCTTAGAATGTGCATTAATTATCAATAGTTAAACAAGGTTACAATCAAGAATAAGTATTCTCTCCCCGAGATTGATGACCTGTTTGACTAGTTTCAAGGTGCTAAGTGCTTTTCAAGGATAGACTCCGATCCAGCTATCATCAGCTCAGAGATAGGGAGAATGACATACTAAAGACAGCTTTCAAGACACCATTTGTCATTATGAGCTGGTAGTTATGTCTTTTGGATTAACGAATGCTCTTGCATCTTTTATAAATTTGATGAGCAAGGTGTTCAAGAAGTATATGGATATGTTCATGATTGTCTCATAGATGATATCCTCATATACTCTCGGAGCGAGGAGGATCATGCCGCTCATTTGAGGATTGTAGTGCAGACTCTCAAAGATTGTCAATTGTTTGCTAAATTCAGCAAGTATGAGTTTTGGCTAAACTCAGTAGCATTCTTGGGTTAGTGTCTAGTGAGGGTGTGCAGGTACAATCTCAAAATATAGAAGCGGTGAAGAATTGGCCTATACCTGTCAGTCCTACTTATATCAGGAGCTTCTTAGGTTTAGCTGACTACTACAGGAGGTTTGTAGAGGGATTTTCATCCATTGTAGCACCATTGACTAAATTGACCCAGAAGAAGTTCAAATTTCAGTGGTCAAATATTTGTGAGAAGAGTTTTCAGAAGTTAAAGACTCGACTCACTTCAACTCCTGTTTGACCCTATTAGAGGACATAGATGGTTTCGTTGTGTATTGTGATGCCTCTAGGGTTGGTATTGATTTTGTGTTGATGAAGCATAATAAGGTCATTGCGTATGCCTCGAGACAACTTAAGACTCATGAAAAAAATTACCCAATGCATGACCTAGAGTTGGCAGCGGTGGTGTTTGCCTTAAAGATTTGGAGGCATTATTTATATAGGGTGCATGTGGATGTGTTCATGGATCAAAAGAGCCTACAATATGTGTTTACTCAAAAAGACCTGAATTCGCGGCAAAGGAGATGGCTAGAGCTTCTCAAGGATTATGATGTGAGTGTCCTTTATCATCTAGGTAAGGCTAGTGTAGTGGCAAATGCTCTTAGTAGGCTATCCATGGAGAGTGTGTCCCATGTCGAGAATGGGAGAAATGGGTTGGTGAAGGATGTCCATGGGCTTGCTTGTTTAGGAGTCCACCTTATAGATTTATCGGATGGTAGTGTTATTATTCAGAATGAGTCGGAATCTTCATTGTGTGACAGAAGTTAAAGCAAGGCAAGATGAGGATCCTATCGTAGTGAAGTTGAAGGAGGCAGTATAAAATCAAAACGTGGAGGTTTTCTCCTAAGGGGAGAAGGTGTGCTTCGATATTGGGGCCGATTATATGTTTCTATTGTAGATGACTTGAGAGAGCGGATGTTGAGCGAGGCTCATGGCTATCGGTACTCTATCCGTATAGGTACCACCAAGATGTATCGTGAACTATGAAAAGTCTATTGGTGGAATGGCATGAAGAAGGACATAGCGGAATTTGTGGCTAAGTGTCTGAATTATCAAAAGATGAAGGTTGAGCATCAGAGACCTAGAGGTATGTTTTAGGACATCAACATTCCTATGTGGAAGTGGGAAGATATCAATATGAACTTCGTTATAGGGTTGCCTCGTATGTGCCGACAGTGTGACTCTATATGGGTGATTGTGGATAGGTTGACCAAATCAGCACACTTCTCACTGGTCAAAACTACATATTCAGCCGAGGAATATGCTAGACTCCATATTCTGGAGTTGATTAGATTTCATGGAGTTTCTTTATCCATTATCTAAGATAGAGGTACTCAGTTCACCTCTTAGTTCTAGAGATCATTTCAAAAGAGACTTGGTACTCAGGTGAAGCTTAGTATGACTTTTCATCCACAGAAAGATAGTCAGGCTAAATGGACCATTCAAACCCTAGAGGAAATGTTGATAGCATGTGTGATTGATTTCAAGGGTAGTTGGGATGATCACTTGCCTCTCATTGAGTTTGCCTACAACAACAACTATCGTTCCAGTATTCAGATTGCTCCATTTAAAGCTCTTTATAGGCGCAAGTGTAGATCATCTATTGGGTGGTTCAAGATAGATGAGGCTATGTTGATAGGGACAAATTCAGTACATGAGGATGTGGAGAAGATTCAGCTTATTAGAAAAAGGATGAAAATATCTCAAAGTCATCAGAAATCTTATGTGAATGTTAGGAGAAGAGAGCTTGAGTTTGAGGTTGGCTATTGGATATTTCTAAAGGTGTCTCCCATGAAGAGTGTTATGAGGTTTGGTAAGAAAGGGAAGCTTAGTCCCCAATATGTTGGTCCTTATAGGATTCTGTGACGAGTTGGCAAGGTGGCATATGAGTTGGAGCTACCAGCGGAGTTAGCTTTGGTGCATCTAGTCTTTTATGTGTCTTCGTTAAAAAAGTGCATTGGTAATCAAGCTTTACTTGTTCCGGTAGATAGCATTAGGGTGAAGGATAACCTTACCTATGAAGAAGTTTTGGTTAATATCCTTGTTCGTTAGGTTCAAAAGTTGAGGAACGAAGAAGTAGCTTCAGTTGTGGAGAAATCAGCTTGTCGAGGCAGCTACGTGGGGAGCCAAAGAAAATATGATGGCTAAATACTCGCATCTTTTTACATCCAGCCAGGTCCCTGCCTGAGGTACCAGTTTCCTCCTTAACACTCTATTTAGTTTCATGTCAAGTTCATGTCTCTCGGTTCCTTTCATGTCGTAGCATGCATGTATGTTTCATGAAGTCAGTTCAGTCATGTATCTCAGTCCGGAGTCAGTCACTCCATTAGTTTTCAGTCCATAGCTTTCAGTTTTGGGATTGTAGCTCTTTCCCTATCCTTTTAGCTTATTTAGTCCCATTCGAGGATGAATGTTCCCAAACAGGAGATAACATAACACCCCAAAGTTTTCTAAGACTAGACTTAGGATTTGAAATTTAATCAGTAGAAAAATCTGTAATATTTTTCCTCAAAATGACTTGTCATACAAGTCGTGGCTTCATGTTATGGGTCGTAGGGAGAGAAGGAGCCTCAAAATTTGTTCTCCTAGACCACTAGTCGTGGTGAGTGGGTATGACTCTTGGTCATGAGTCATAGTCAGCATCTACAGAGACAACCCTGAAGTAATGAGACAAGTAACGATCATGAAAACTTATCATGGGTCATGGTTTGGAGTCGAATGATGGAGAATCAAAGAAAGTGCAAGGACTGTCCATTGACGACGAGTCACAGAACAACTCATGGTATGCAGTGACGATTCGTAATGGGCATCCGTGTTTTGAGAATCAGAGAACTGAAAAATAGGCTAGCATGTGAACGATTGAGTCGTGGTAGGATGGTACGAGTCTTGACAACTAGTAGGAGGGATTTTAAATACGATTTCCTAGGGGTATTTTCATAACTTTCTAAGCCTCTAACCCCTAAGTGACATCATTTTGAATTTCTTAAAGGATGTATCAAGGGGTTTAACCTAGTCTAAGTCATCATTCTTTCAAAACAACCATAGTTTCAAGGTTCTCCTTCAAGTCAAGCAAGGGTTTCAACATCTCTTTCATCTCAATTCTCTTTGGGTCTTCAATCAAGTTAAAGATTCCTTAAGCACAGGTATGTAGGATTATGAATGGGGAAAATATTTCCACCCTCATACCCTTTTTAAGTTGAATTCTATGATATCTATTTTTCAAGCTCTAAATTGTGAAATTCTACGGTTTAACCCAATTTAATGCAATTATCCATGAGATCTCTATGGGTTCAATTCTCTCATGTTCCATTTGATTAAATATGGTCTAATGCAAATTTGACTCAAGTTCCTCATGAATTGGTGATTTCAAGCTTATGATGATTTTGTCCTTTTATGCATGATTTATGAATTTCAAACTTATGAGTTCATGATTTAAAGTATGATAAATTATCAAAGTATGCATGAATGTTTGCGAATTCTTGAACTTATGATTTGGTAATTTCAAATTATGAAGCATTATGTATGATTTCATGATTTACGCAAGCTCGTGTAAAGTCAAGTATGTTTCACCATAATTTTTAGCCAAGGCTTACAAGATAAGTCTTAAAGAGATATTTTAGAGTCAAGACTCTCAAGAACCAAATTTAAGCTATGTTTTGAGAATACGATTACGAGCTATATGCATGTTGTGGGAATATTGTATAGAACCAAATAGGCCAGGGATTTCAATGACTTACATCTCATAACTACGTGCCACTGTAGGTATATATTCATATATGGGACCTCAAGAGAGTGTTTCCCTTGCCCGTGAGCACACCAGTGATATCACACCTTAATCGTTCTTTGCCCTGGCAAGGCTTAGGACGGCTCTGCCCATTTGAGAGAAATAGTTGGGGAATCACATAAGCTCTATCGTGATGGTATCGGTTATGATGAAGCCTCCCATTGTTCCTCATATTTTGAGTTACTCATGTCCATGTCTTATGATATTGTGTTTTATAGCATCTTTGACCCATTGATCAGTTTATGAGCTTTTCCTTATGATTTCAAGTATGAAACTATATATGATTTCTATTTCTAAACCTTAGATCATTATGTTCATCGTATGATGACTATCTCACGATTATGATTACTTCAAGAATATGGATTTGAGCATGTTGCCCTTACTCTCATGTTCTATCTTGTATATATTCATGATTCCAAACTATTGTATTACCTGCATGTTTTACTTTATCTACAAATTTAGTACATTCAAAGTGCTGACCACATACTCTATGCTATATCGTCTCATGATATAGGTTTAGCTAACTAGTCTCATTCCCAACGTTAGACTGCTCCCGTTTCAGTCCAATACCATTCCAATCATGGTGAGTCCTCATGATCCGAGGATGGAAGTTTTGATTCATATCTATTTTGCTTATTTCTTTTAGTTTTAGACTTAGCAAGCTAGTTGGGGGTGTTGTCCCATCAGCTCATCTTATGATTAGCGACTTTTCATAAAACTATATACAGATGGTTCCATATTGTTGACTCGTCTTTTACGCTTATATTCTTATGTTCTGCAGACTTCTGCTTATGTTGAGTTCTACTATATTTTTGCTTTAAATATGCTCTCTTGGTCATTCTATGTATGTACTATGGGTTAGCTTGGAGCCATCGTAGTTCTAGGTCCCATGTCTCGATCTATGATCCATGCTCGGGCCGCGACATACCCCTAATTAGGAATGATGTGTGAAGCCAAAGAAGAGATAAGGAAGAAGCACCATTAGTTATTTTCGAGTTAAAGGTTCTTTGAAAATTTCTACCTTTGTAAGTTATTTTTAAAGCTATAGATATTCGCAAAATCATTCATTGATATACATGTTACAGATGATCTAGATTAGATATGACAAAAGGCCTATGATATGTTATCTTGGTTATTTATCACAAAAGTTTTAAGGAAGTTTGGTTTTTATGAAGATGTTATTTATGTAGTATACAAATTATTGGAAAACAAATGGTATTCCGTCATCCTAAACAGGCAAACTTAAAATTTTTTCAATTCCAGCAGAGGGATGAAATAGGGAGATCATCTATCTTCAACCTTATTTATTATAGTTGTTAAAGCCCTATCTAAAAGTATAAATGCTCTAAATGAGAAAGATGACTTCAAAGGATTTGGGTACCTAAATGCAGTCTAGAAGTTAATCATTTAACATATGCAGATAATATGATTTTATTCTATTCAACATATAAAATATCCATGAAACTCATGATTAAGGTATTGAAGGATTATGAGAATGCTTCTGGACAATTGAGCAACCCAAAAAAAAAGTGCATTTTATGACCAAAAAAAGATCACTTCATGAGTGATCCCTCTTATCAAAAGTGTGACACAGATTAGACAAGGATTTTTCTCTTTCACATATCTAGGTTTCCCTTTATTTTATTATAGAAACAAGTTCTTCTACTATTATAATATTCTTAAGAAGGAGATACATAAAATTCAAAAATGGAAGGATAAAAATGTTATCCTATAGTGGAAGAGCAGTCCAAATCAGTCATCTCTTTCACGATATGCTCATACATCTTTTATTTGCTCTTAATCCTCCTATAAGAGTAATAAGACATCTACATAGAATATTTGCAAGATTTTTTAGAATAATAACTCATACAAAAAATCAAACACTGGGTATAATGGGAAACCTTATGTTTACCCAAGGATGAAGGGAGAATAGATTTCAGATCTCTCTTTGATGTTTCAACTGCCCTATTTTGTAAGATGTAGTGGAACCTAACAAATAAACTATTATTATGTGGATATATTAGGGTTAATAAGTACTTTTAAAACTTCATCAAGAAATAGCCAAATGTAGGGGTGCATCTACTTTTTGGAAGAAGATGATTATAATAAGAGAACATGTGGAGCACCAAATTTGGTAGTAGATCCGAAAAGGAAATGCAAGCTTCTGGTTTGACAGTTGAAAAACTTTGGGTGCTTTATATTATTGATGAATTGAGAAATTACAGCTCATTTGATATTAAATTCATAGACTTTAGGTGTCCTCAGTACATTATTATCTTTTTTTATTATTATTTTATTTGATTTTAGAATAATGGACCTAAGATGCCAAAAAGGAGCATAAGTTAGAGAAAAAAAGAAAAATATAGCTGGAAGTAGAGAAAACCTAATCTATTATCCATAGAATCAGACTGTGGTCCGTAGGAAAGGAAATCCCACCACAGAAATAGACATGGAGTAGAGCTGGAATGCCTGTTTTGTGGTCACATTCTGCGGTCCGCATTCTAGTCTACGACCAAGAAATGATGTTTTCAAATGGCCAATTCTGCGAACTCCTGAAGCTATTCTACAAACTGCATTCCTGTTTTGTGGTCCCAATGCCAAATCGTAGAAAGTGACAAAGCCCTAAGGTTTGAACTAAAGACCCAATCTACAGTCCCTATACACAAAATGCAAGTCGCAGACCTGTTTTGTGGTCCCTCCTACTATAATAGAGTAGGGTGGCAGTAGCATTTTTGTAATTTTTATTGTTTTGATTTTTTAGCCTGTAAAAGACATTTTATAATTTTATGAGAGACATCATTATTATTTGAGGGTCTTCGACTTGTACCATTAAACATTGATGATTGGTCATTTCAAGCTTTTAATATATAAATTTTCTTACCTTTTTTGGTTCTACTCATTGAATATTATAAGAATTCATTCCTCTATACCTTTATCTTGCTTTTTTTATTAGTAGCATGAGTAGATAAATTTAATATCTAGAGATGTGGGACTAATATTGGGGGTTATGTATTTGATTCTTCCATTATAGAATCTTTATGAAGTGTTTTAATGTGCACTATTTATTTCTTCATTCTTAAATGTCCTTTAATGGTTTCTAACATTAAAAGAGGCTTTTTTCTCTACTTGTTTGACCAAAGAAGCGTAGAATTGCAAAGTAATCAATAGCGTGGTTTTGAGGTTTTACACCCCATATTTTGACTTGAGCTTCGACAAGAAAATTCAACTTGTAGTTCATGTAGACTAATTAATCATACATAAAAGAGTCAAGAGGACTTTGATTGAACTTTCTCTATTTGGGTCAAAAGACTTTATTAAAAATATCGAAATTACCATGTTGCACATTTGAACATCGAAATGAATTTTTAAGAAAAAATTCAATTGCATTACTTCCTATTTGGTAACACTACCCTAGTCCCTCTTGCTTTAAAATTACAGCATTATGTCAAACATTAGCGACACAACAATCAACACTATTTCCCTATTTCCTTTAAGAAATTTAGACTTGAAGTCAAGCACTACTGGATAAGTAATTTCTTTACCTTATTCTCTATGGGGTTCGACCCCAACCTTGTTAGGTTTTATATTTTATCAATGATCACTTTATTCCTTTTATGGTATGACTTGGGAAACATCAAGTATGTCTTATCAAAAGTAAATAAAGAGGAGGTGGAATGTCACGACCCAAAATTTCATTGAGCCGTGAGCGCACTCACCATACCCATAGGCGAACCACATTCCTATCTTGTGAATCTCTTTATGATAGTTGAGTGTATTTCTCTTGTCTCTTAATCTTGTGTGTCCTTATTTAGTCTGTTACCATTGCTTCATAAAAATAG
>JACEIK010004971.1:58298-73686 GCA_018107945.1 Datura stramonium
TTTACGGAGTTTGTGTCCTTGATTATGGACTTTCGTACCTCTAATAATTTACATGGACTTAGCTTCACAACTACTTCTATGAGTGGTGATGTGATAATTCAAAGTAGGTGTCTAGCTCATTCTGTCTTAATAACCAAGCAAGGCAAATTAGGTATAATTTCTATCTTAATCACGAATCCTACCATAAAGGTAAGAACTTCGTCCATACATTCTCACGTTCTAGCCTAGGGTTGCTCTTTCGATCTTTTACCTAAGATTAACTCATGTGTTTCCATGGTGATCAAGCATAAGAATAACAATAATGAAGAATTTAAGACAAAACAACAATTAAAACTCAAACCAATGAAGAATTCATGCATTTACAATCATCTTACGTAGCCTCAACCCTAGAGGAAGGGTTTTAACCACTCATGTTCGTACAAATACTCAAAATCATAATTAGAGTAACGTACTTACAAGAATATTTAAAAGAGAAGGCAAAACAATGAACCCTAGGTAGAGTTCTTCACTTCTCCCTTCGCTCCTTTACGGTTTTCCAAAGATATTTCATGATCCCTAATTTTAGAAGCTAAGGGTTAAATTTATAATAAGATGGAAATATGCAAAATTTGGCCTATGGTGAAATAGCTCCGTGGCACGCTGCCCATCGCGGAGATTTGCCTCCATGGCACGGAGCTTAATGCAGAGATCAGGCTCCATGACACAGAGCAATCACGTAGGCTCACTATTTGGTAGCCCCATCTTATATAAATTAATTCTTTGCTCTGTGGCACATTGTTAAATTCCCCAATGCTTCTCTGTGGCACGAAGTTGACTCCAAATATCCTTTTTAGCTTGTCTCATCATCCATAATCTATCCCTTAATATTTATCTTCAAGATTAGAACCATTATCTTCACATTGAGCTCTATGAGTTGGCAATTTCAACCTACAAAGAGAGCTAATCATATTTGTTCTTAAATGAGATTATCCTTAAATTAAGGTACAACATGGATAAACTGTGGGTATAAAATAGTATTTGGGCATGTAAATATGCCCAAGATCATTAGCTCCTTGAAGAGTGCTGACCTGGCTGCCTACTAGCTGAAAGGGGTAGCTCAAATCTAGTACGAACAGTGGAAGGAGGGGAGACTAGTGGAAGAAGAACCAATGGAATGGGAGGAGTTCACTACGGTTTTCCTAGTCAGATTCTTCCCCTGGGAGCTCAAGAAGGCTAAGGTGGCTAAATTCATGAACTTGAAACAGGAAAATCAGACAGTGGAAGAGTATGCACTGGAGTTCACAAGGCTGTCTAAATATGTTATAGAGATGGTAGCCGAGCCAAGGCTTGCATTCTGAAATTCGTTAATGGAGTATCGAACTTGATCCTCAAGAAGTGAAGGACTGCAATGCTTATAAAGGATATCAATCTCTATTGCCTCATAGTTCATGCTCAACAGATTGAGATAGAAAAACTAAAAGACTTGGAACGGGAGAACAAACAGGCAAGAACTGGACAATCAAATTATGGCCACCAGAGATTTGGCGATAGTAGCCGCCCACAACAGCAGCAACAACAGAGGGCTCTAGCACCCACTTCAGCCAGTGCCCCTACTTTTCAATCCCGCAAGGATCAGAGGGGTGAAGCATCCGACTCACAGTCCCAAAGTCATAACGCCGGCAACCTCTACAATACCCAACTTGCCCTGAGTGTGGCAAGAACCATCTAGGAGAATTCCTTTAGGGACAAGAGGGTTGTTTTGGGTGTGGACAACTTGGTCATCAGCTCAAAAAATGCCCGTTAGCAGGATCGGAGAGATCACAATCCACTGCTTCAGTAGCTTCAGTAGGCCGATCAGTTCAGCAGGTCAACACTTTAGGTACGTATGGCTGCCAACGCCAAAACCGTTTTAATGCTTTATTCTCTAGTCAGGATTAGGAGAGCTCACTTGACGTGGTAACGGGTATGTTACACCTTTTTTCATCTTGACGTGTATGCCCTACTAGATCCAGGAGCCACATTATTGTTCGTGACTCTCTATGTAGTTGCCCATCTTGATATCAGTCCAGAAGTCCTCTCAGAACCATTCTCAATATCTACCCCAATTGGCGAGTCAGTTAGATCCAGCCGGGTGTATAAAAACTGCAGTCTCAATCTTGAATAAGGTCATTCTCGCTGATCTTGTAGAGTTAGACATGGTTGACTTTGACCTCATTCTTGGCATGGATTGGTTACACTCCGGTTATTCCTCAGTCGACTGCAGAACTAGAGTCCTCGGGTTTCAGTTCCCTAATGAGCCATCTTTAGAGCGAACGTGCAGTAGTTTAGCGCCTAAGGGTCTGTTTATTTTGTACCTTAAGTATAGAAAGCTTATTTCCAGAGGGTGTATTTATCATTTAGTTCCGGTCAAAGATTCTAGCTCTGAGCCCCAACTATCCAGTTAGTTCCAGTTGTCAGCGAGTTCCCTGACGTGTTTCCTGAAGATCTTCCCAGAGTCCCTCCTGAGCAGGAAATAGACTCCGTCATAGACCTTTTTCCAAACACTCAGCCCATCTCCATCCCTCCTTACAGAATGGCTCCATCTGAGCTTAAGGAGTTCAAGGAGCAGCTAAAAGGACCTTCTTGATAAAGGATTTATCAGACCCAGCATCTCTCCATGGGGTGCTGCAGTACTATTTGTGCGAAAGAAAGATAGTACCCTCAAAATGTGCATCGATTACAGTCAGTTGAACAAGGTCACAGTCAATAACAGGTATCCCCAACCCAGGATTAACGACTTGCTCGATCAGCTTCAGGGAGCCAATTGTTTCTCCAAGATAGATCTTAGGTCGGGGTATCATCAACTAAGGGTCAGAGAATGTGACATACCGAAAACAACATTCAGATTTTGGTATGGTCACTACGAGTTCATGGTTATGTCCTTTGGACTCACTAATGCCCCTGCAACTTTCATGGACCTGATGAACAGAGTCTTTAAGTAGTATCTAGACATGTTCGTCATTGTTTTCATTGATGAGATTCTGGTATACTCCATAAATGATGAAGAACATGCTAATCACCTAAGGATAGTGCTTCAGACACTCAAAGACCGCCTGTTGTTCGCAAAATTTAGCAAATGCGAATTCTWGATGAAGTCTRTGACTTTYCTTGGTCACGTGGTCTMAGGTGAGGGTATTCARGTAGATCCTCAAAAGATAGCARTGGTGAAAGAWTGGTCAAKACCTACTTCCCCAACTGAAATTGRAAGTTTCTTGGGTCCATCCAGTTATTMCYGACATTTTATGGAAGGCTTTTCATCTATTGCATCCCCTCTTACTAAGTTRGCTMAAARAAAGGTGAAATTTCAGTGGTCAGATGCGTGTGAGAAGAGTTTCCAGGAGTTGAAGACCCGACTYACTACCTCTATAATTTTGACCTTACCAGAWGGAACAGATGGGTTCGTGGTGTATTTTGACGCTTTCAGGGTTGGACKCGGTTGCATTCTAWTGCAGCGGGGTAAGGTGATAGCTTAYRCATCCAGACAGCTCAAGGTTCATGAGMARAACTATTYAACTCATGACCTGRAGTTGGMAGCGGTGGTGTTTGMATTGAAAATATGGAGGAACTACCTTCACGRGGMTCACATGGATRTTTTCACTGATCACAAGAGCCTTCAGTATGTGTTCAGTCAGAAAGATGTAAATCTTCGTCATATAAGATGGTTGGAGCTACTKAAGGACTATGACATGAGTGTGYTGYAWCACYCGGGYAAAGCCAATGCGGTGGTTGATGCTCTAAGAAGGATGTCTATGGGGAGCGTGGCTCATGTTGAATAGGGCRAAAAGGAACTTGTAAAGGATATYCACAGGTTAGCTCGGTTGGGAGTGTAGTTGGTYGATACAWCTRAGGGCGGAGTAGTGGCRCARAATGGATCAGATTCCTCATTGGTAGTTGAAGTTAAGTCAAGGCAGGATGAAGATCCCATATTTCTTAAGMTGAAGGAGGTAGTTCTCAGATMARATGGTGTCCTCYGTTACCAGGGTARGCTRTATGTACYGGATGTAGGTGATTTGRGACARCAGATACTGGCTGAAGCACACRGTTTGAGATATTTCATCCCCCTAGGTGCTACAAAAATGTACYGTGATTTACGGTATATTWACTGGTCGAACARCATMAAGAGAGACATCRCAGAATTTGTGATTAGCTCGCCTGTGAGGTTTAGAAAGCATAGGGTATGTCACGAGTGAGGTTTAGAAAGCATAGGGTATACATAGATATTTTGACAAAGATAAATGGCAGGTCATTTTGGTCGGACGCAGCTGCAAATGCAGTGGTAGTAGAGGCAGATGCTTTCAAGGAGACTGATGTAATTTACAGAGCCCTTAGCTCCAGAGGTCATCATAACGACATGCTTCAAACTGCTGAATTGGTAACAATTAATAAGCAAAACTCATTAATAATAAAACGTGGTAATTAAAATTGCTCAAAAATTATATCATAAATTACAGGTACATCAAAATTCAACAGATGCAGCATCGTCTCTCCTAGTGACAGCTCTTAACGAGGGGCGCGACGTTATAATGGACGGAACCTTATCATGGGAGCCATTTGTTGAGCAGACCATAGCCATGGCAAGAAACGTACACAAACATCGATATCGAATGGGGGAAGGTTACAAGGTTGCAGAGGATGGCAGTGTTACTGAAAATTACTGGGAACAAGGAGAAGAGGCATCTAATAAGACCAGTAAACCTTACAGAATAGAATTGGTGGGAGTTGTATGTGATCCTTACCTAGCTGTTGTTAGAGGTATCAGGTATGTAGGGATTACTTCTACTACAAGTAGTTAATTTGTTTCTAAAACTTTCAATAAAAAGTATAGTAAATTGGTGAGACTTGGAATTAAGATGTGGTTGTGGCATTGTACGCAGGCGAGCTAAGTGCCCAAACTGCCATCAAGTTAAGGTGGAACATCAGAGACCGGTAGGTATGACTTAGGATATCAGCATACCCACATGAAAGTGGGAAGAAGTAAATATGGATTTTATTACGGGTTTACCTCGGACTCGCCAGCAAACTTCCTCCCAATTAAAACTACAGACTCAACTGAGGATTATGTTAGGCTTTATATCTGGGAGTTGGCCAGAATTCATGGGGTGCCCTTGTCCATTATTTTATATAGAGGTAGCCAGATCACCTCACATTTCTAGAAGTCATTTTAGAAGAGACTTGGTACCCAGTTCAAGCTCAGCACAACTTTTCACCCGCAGATAGATGGATAAGCTGAGCGGACTATTCAGGCCTTAGAAGATATGTTAAGAGCATGTGTGATCAATTTCAAGGGTAGTTGGGATTATTACCTACCTTTCATCGAGTTTGTATACAACAATAGTTACCACTCCAGTATCTAGATGGCCCAATTTGAGGCATTGTATGGTAGGAGGTGTAGATCTCCTATCGAGTGGTTTGAGCTTGGTGAAACTACTCTAATCGGGCTAGACACAATTCATGAAGCTATGAAAAAAGTACAGCTCATTCGAGTAAGATTAAAAACAACTCAGAGCCGTCAGAAATCTTATGCTGATGTGAGGAGAAGAGAGTTAGAGTTTGCAGTGGATGATTGAATTTATTTGAAAATTTCATTCATGAAAGCGGTGATGGGATTTGGGAAGAAAGGAAAACTCAGTCCGAGATATGTGTTGGATCCATCAACACATAAGCAGGATGAGAGCAAAGGTTAAGCATACCTGTCACAACATCTGGTGACGACTCAGACTCCTGTCGCCCCGGTATTGCATAAGTACGGTCTGGGCCGGCACCTTAATTGGAGGCCCCTGATCTGCCTCAGCCTCTGCCAGCTGAAACTGAGGGCCTACGCCCTGTCGGGGATGCTGGATCTTGTGATCATGTCGAGGACCTATCCTGTCGATCCCGGTCAGCTTGACCCCCAGCTGGACCATTCCTCATCTGATGACCCTCCTGTCCACAAATGTAGCATATTGTGGAGCCATACCGGCATGCTCCAGAGTGGCGTCGGCTACAAATTGGGCAAAGTGGAATTGTAAACCCACTCTGCTCCACCCTCTTCTGCTGTTGTGAACCTACTGCTTGTGAACCTTCGCCAGGCTCTGGCTTCCCGTGGCGACTAGACCTGCTCCTCTACCACTGTGGTGGAGGCGGGGGTCTAGGCGGCCTATCTGATAACCATGGACTAGGTCCTCCCCCGGACTCCTCCTGTAATTCATCTGGTTTGTCCCTGCAGCGCTGTTCCTGACTCGTCCTCCTAATCTCCCATTGCCGCTGTCTAATACCCTCAATATTTTGAGCAAAAGACTGCACACGGGCAATATCCATATCTCTCATAATGTGGTTGTGATAAAGGTCTCAACATATTCTGGGTTCAGCCCCATAATAAAGCGGTGTACCCTGACTGGCATTGTGTCCACAAAGGGTGGCGCATATCGAGCCAAGGAATCAAACCGCATGGCATATTCCCGAACACTCATCGACCCCTACGCCAAGTGTAGGAACTGATCAACCCAGGCCTGTCGAATCCCCTGCGGTATATAATGAATCAAGAAAGCCTCTGAAAAGCTGGACCAGGTCGGAAGGGAAACATCTCTCCCTCGGGACCTCTCCCAACTCTCATACCAAAGTACCGCAATGTCCCCGTAGCTGGAATACCGCCAACTCAACTGACTCTGTGGGTGTAGCATGCATCACCCTGGAATCCTCTACATTTGGTCTAAGAAGTCCTGAGGGTCCTCGGTTCGATCTGTACCTGTGAATTGCGAGGGACTTAGTGTTAGGAACTCTCGGACCCTCGAACTACCAGGCCTTCCTAATGATTCTACAACTGTAGGTGGCACTGGCTGGTGTTGAGCAGCCATCATCTGTGCTAGCATAACCATCGCGCTCCTGACCTCCTGGTCGGATGGTATAGGTATAGAAACTACCGAAGGTGGTGCCGTCACACCAGCCGTCCCAAGCGGCTTTTGACGTGGTGGAGACTGCTGGGAAGGTCGAGATGATACCTCTATATCATCCTCAGATCGGGTCGATTCTGACCGAGGATGAGGGACCCCACTGGGGCCCTCTCCTGCTGCTACGTCTAACATCCCGCCTGTCGTAGGGTGTTGCTGTTTCGACATTTCTCTGTAAGAAAAAAGAGTATAATAATATTAGGGACTCAACCCTATACTATACCTCTCTATAGCACGACTGAGTAAGAAGAAAGAGTAACCATCCTATCATGCCTTGCAGCCTCCTACCTATTGTATGTGGTGCACAACACATTCATAGACAATACTCTTCTTTGCACGGCTTGCAGACTCCCTAGGATACGAACTGCTCTGATACCAAGCTTGTATCGCCCCACCTTTGGAGGCATGAAAGGTACCTGGTGCCCTACTAGGACCTGAACTGCTGAGCTGACTAGCCCAAGCACCTCTGGTGCAGGGTTGTCTCTAACCCTAGAATCATGAAAACAACTGGCTATATAGCGGCTGTAAATACAACCCCCGACCAACAAGGCCTATAGCCACTTGTGAAAATAAATAGCTAACCAGAGACAAACAAACATAGGGAGTCCTATGCAAGACGACAAGGCCACCATGATATCTAGTTATAACTGAAAAGCAAAATCAGATGCTAAACTGAGCTATGACCGACAAGGCCACCAATCAATAGCTAAACAGGGCCCCACACAGTCAACACACATGGTCTAAAACACATATGGGCCCCACACGGCCGATATCATCTAACCACAAGGAAGTAATCTTCAAGCCTCTAGGAGTATAAGATGGTCGGCATAGGGCCTCGACCTACCCATTTTGTACAAACAAAAGAAATAAACCTCTATCACACAAGCTCCAGAAGAAAGGAGCTGATGGCTCCATAAAATTGACTGGGACTACGAGGGACATGCTCCTCGTCTATCACCTGCAGGCAAGTAATGCAGCACCCCAAAAGAGGGCGTTAGTACCACAGGTACTGAGTATGTAAATGAATAACTTTAAATAACTGAAAGTAGGGAAATAGAACTAAAAATGACTGAAGTAAAGAAAACGAATTGAAGATGACTGAAGTAGTGAAATAAGAACTAAACATAACTGTGATAAGAATGGTAGGGGTCATACCTGATAACCGAGGCATCCTACTATCTAACTATCAGTAACTAAAGCAACATAAACCTTACCTGGCCCCCATAAGCCGGAAGGTACAATCAACACAGAAGAACCCACCTGGGCCCCCATTAGCCATAGTGAGTACACCTCAATCTATATACCCCTATCCAGGTCATACGAAGTTAACTACTAGCTATAAGCGTCCTGCCGATCCCCTGGGTTGGCAAGTGGGCCCGCTCGGCACCTGACTATAGTTGTGCCTAAGTTTGGAGGACTCCTAATATCTACACCCCGGGCGTAAGTGCTTGGTGGGGGTGTGTATAAGGCCAACCACGACAATATGAGGATATGGATCCCCATCTTCGTCCCTTGTGGACGGCATGCCGCTCCATAGAGCGACGTATCCTCACCCCTGGTAGGCGGCGACGCAGCTATTAACCCTGGGGTGGTCACGGAAGCTATACAGGTATAATCCAGCCCAAAATAATATAATTTATGAGTCTCAACTGATAACAACAACTAAACATGATAACATACTCCTGACATGCTTTACTGGGATTCATATTGGACTACTATGCTAAAGAAACTAACTTGCCGAAAGAAAATGCCTTAACATACCTAGATCGTTGTTTACCGATTAACTGGCGAGTTTCGGCTCGTGTTCAACTTCCCTTCTGAAATGAAATTGTGTTACTGGAAAGATAGGACTAGTTTTAACACTAAATTTGACAAAAAGAAAACTTTATGTATAAATATTAACTATATTCCAACTTTATGGAACACTATCGAAACCTCGTTATTTCTCGAAAGTCTAGAAGATAGAAATGTTTACTTTAAGCCTAGGATCGTATTGAAACTAGTTTGGAGAAATTCCAACAACTTTGGCTTGGTGGGACGATGGTTCGCCGGGCGAATTTCACGAAACTAACTCCGTAGAAATGCTCACTGCAATCTTATACTTCGATACCTGAAGTTAATTTGAATTTGGACAGCGTTTAACGGCGTAATCAGATGAAAATTAAATGTGTTCCTTCGTTTCTAACTCTGCTGGCTGAGTTTAGTTGAGAAAATAACATGAAATCTAAGGGTGAGGCCTATATATACGTGAGGCAGCAGACAAGGCAACGTGGAACGTTGCCCAACATGTTGTTTCTGCTCCATTCCACGTTGGCTAACATGGAGGAGCTGCTCCGTGCCACTTTGCCCCTCTGGGCAGCTTGGTTCGGCCTCCTCCCGCGAAATCCCGACTTGGCACTCCTTCAGCCTTTCCCTGGGCCCTTTCCTCGTACATATGGCACTCTAAAACTATCAACCAACATATGAATAGGCCGACTAAATGTTATAAACTTACAGGGTGTAACACGGAGGATCGCTCGAACATTCTGAACTCTGACAATATGATAAATGCACCCTTTTGCTATCAATTTTCTCGCCCTAAGATAGGAAATAAACCTAACTTTTGGCGTGGCTGTACTACCTATTCCCATATTGCCTCCCCTAGAAAGTGGAATCGGACAATCTTGGTCCAACATTCGACATTGGCATAACATGGAGCTAGAAAATCCATACCCATAATAGCATCAAATCAACCATTTGTAGTTTTATCAAGTCTGCTTTAGTCTGACGACCAGCAATCTCTACTGTACACCCCCGATAGACCCTTCTGTCTATAATAGAGTCACCAACGGGTGTAGACACTGAGAAAGGTCACTGAAGCAATTTCGGCATAATACTAAACTTTCGAGCCACTAACGGTATAACATAGGACAAAGTGGATCTTGGATCCATCAACACATAAGCAGGATGAGAGAAAAGGTTCAGCATACCTGTCATAACATCTGGTGACGACTATGACTCTTGTCGCCCCGGTAATGCATAAGTAAGGTCGGGGACGGCACCTGAACTGGAGGCCCCTGATCTGCCTCGGTCTCTGCCAGCTGAAACTGAGGGCCTACGCCCTGCCGGGGATGCTGGAGCTCGTGACCCAACCAAAGACCTATCCTGTCCATCCCAGTCACCCTAACCCCTAGGTGGACAATTCCTCATCTGATGACCCTCATGTCCACAAATGTAGCATGCTGTGGAGCCATACCGGCATGCTCAAGAGTGGCATCAACTGCAAATAGGGCAAAGTGGTATTGTAAACCCACTCTGCTCCATCCTCCTCTGCTGTTATGAACCTACTGCTTGCGAACCTTCGCCAGGATCTAGCTGCCCGCGGCGACTAGACCTACTCCTCTGCCGCTGTGGTGGAGGGGGGGGTCTAGGCCACCTATCTGATAATTGTGGCCTAGGTCCTCCCCGGGACTCCTCTTTTAATTCATTCGGTATGTCCTTGCGACACTGCTCCTGACTCGTCCTCCTAATCTCCCGTTGCCGCTGTCTTATACCCTCGATATTCTGAGCAAAAGCCTGCACACGGGCGATATCCATATACCCTCGTAGTGTGGCTGTGATAAAGGTCTCAACATATTTTGGGTTCAGCCCCATAATAAAGCGATGTACCCTGGCTGGCATTGTGTCAACAAAGGCTGGCGCATATCGATACAAGGAATCAAACCGCATGGCATATTCCCGAACACTCATCGACCCCTACTCCAAGTGTATGAACTGATCAACCCAGGCCTATTGAATCTCCCGCGGTAGGTAATGATCCAATAAAGCCTCTGAAAAGCTGGACCAGATCAGAGGGGAAACATCTCTCCCTCGGGACCTCTCCCAACTCTCATACCAAAGTACCGCAATGTCCCATAGCTGAAATATCGCCAACTCAACTGACTCTATGGGTGTAGCATGCATCACCTTGAAAATCCTCTGCATCTGGTCTAAGAAGTTCTGAGGGTCCTCGATCTGATCTGTCCCTGTGAATTGCGGGGGACTTAGTGCTAGGAACTCTCGGACCCTCGAACTACTTGGCCCTCCTAATGATTTTGCAACTGTAGGTTGTACTGGTTGGTGCTGAGCAGCCATCATCTGTGCTAGCATAACCACCGCACTCCTGACCTCTTGGTCGGATGGTACAGGTATTGAAACTGTCGTAGGCGGTGCCGTCACACCGGTCGTCCCAAGCGGCTCCTGACATGGTGGAGATTGCTGGGAAGGTTTAGATGATACCTCTATATCATCCTCAGATCGAGCCGGTTTTGATCGAGGCTGAGGCACCCCGCTGGTGCCCTCTCCTGCTGCTACATCTAACCTCCTACCTGTCGTAGGGTGTCGTTGGTCTGATTTTTCTCTGCAACCAAAGGAGTATAATGAGCTTAGGGACTCAACCCTATACTGTACAGCTCTATAGCACGACTGAATAAGAAGAAAGAGTAACTATCATATCCTGCCTTCCAGCCTCCTGCCTATAGTATGTGGTGCACAACACATCCATAGACAAGACTCTACTTAGCACGGCTTGCAGACACCCTGGGATACGAACTGCTCTGATACCAAGTTTGTCACGCCCCACCTTGGGAGGCATGACTGGCACCTGGTGCCCTACTAGGACCTGGACTGCTGAGCTAATTGAGCCTAAGCACTTCTGGTGCAGGGCTGACTCTAACTCTAAAATATAGAAAACAACAGGCTATATAGCGGCTGTAAATACAACCCCCGGCCGACAAGGCCTACAGCCACATGTGAAAACAAACAGCTAACTAGAGACAAACAAACATAGGGAGTCTTATGCTGGCCGACAAGGCAAGCATGATATCTAGTTATAACTGGAAAGAAAAAGCTGATGCTAAATGGAGCTATGACCGACAAGGCCACCAATCAACAGCAAAATAGGGCCTCACACGGCCAACACACATAATCTAAAACACATATGGGCCCTACACGACCGATATCAACTAACCACGGGAAGTAATTCAATCCTTAAGCCTCTAAGAGTAATAAGATGGTCGGGACAGGGCCCCGACCTACCCATACTTTACGACCAAAAGAAATAAACCTCTATCACACAAGCTCCAGAAGAAAGGAGTTGATGGCTCTGTACGGCTGACTGGAACTATGAGGGACCTGCTCCTCGTCTGTGTGTACCTGCAGGCAAGTAATGCAGCTCCCCAGAAGAGGGCGTTAGTACCACAAGTACTAAGAATGTAAGGCAGTAACTTTAAATAACTTAAAATAGGGAAATAGAACTGACAATAACTAGAGTAGAGAAAACGGACTGAAAATGACTGAAGTTATGAAATCAAGACTAAACATAACTCTAATAAGGAGGGTAGGATTCATAATTGACAAAAGAGGAGTCTTATTGTCTAACTATCAATAACTAAAGCAACCATAAACCTTACCTGGCTCCCATAAGCCGGAAGGTGCAATTAGCACAGAATACCCACTTGGGCCCCCATTAGCCCTAGTGAGTACACCTCAATCTATATACCCCTATCCAGGTCATACTAAGTCAACTAATAGCTATAAGCATCCTGCCGATCCCTTGGGTCTGCAGCTGGGCCCGCTCGGCCCCTGACTATAGTTGTGCCTTAGTTCGGAGGACTCCTGATATCTACACCCCAGGCGTAAGTGCTCGGCAGGGGTGTGTATAAGGCCAACCACGGAAAATATGAGGATTTGGATGCCCATCTCCGTCCCTTGCAGACGGCATGCCGCTCCGTAGAGCGACGTATCCTCGCCCCTAGCGGGCGACAACACAACTATTAACCCTGGGGCAGTCCCGGAAGCTATACAGGTATATTCTAGCCCAAAACAATACAAGTTACAAGTCTCAACTGATAACTGCAACTAAACATGATACCATACTCCTGACATACTTTACTGGGATTCATACTGGATTACTATGCTGAAGAAACTAACTTGCCAAAAGAAAATTCCTGAACATACCTGGATTGCTAGTTTCTGATTAACTGACAGGTTCTAATTAGTATTCAATAGCTCTTCCCAACTAAAATCGTGTTACTGGAAAGATTGGACTAGTTTTTAACGCTAAATTCAGAAAAAAGGAAAACTTTATATATAAATATTAACTACATTCAAACTTTACGGAACACGGTCGAAACCTCATTATTTCTCAAAAGTCTAGAAGGGAGAAATGTGTATATTAAACATGGGATCGTATTGAGACTAGTTTGGAGCAATTCCAACAACTTTGGCTCGGCGGGACAATGATTCGCCGGGCGAATGTTACAAAACTAACTCCGTCGAAATGCTCCCTACAGCCTTATACCTCGATACCTGAAGTTAATTTGGATTTCGACGATGTTTAGCGGCATAATCGGATGAAAATTAGATGTTTTCCTTCGTCCTCCCTCTGCTCTGGCCGTGGGTTATGATTTATAACTTAACTTCTAAGTGTGAGACCCTTATATACTTGAGGCAGCAGACAAGCCAATGTGGCATGTTGCCCAACGCGCTGATTCTGCTCCGTGCCATGTTGGCTAATGCAAAGGAGAAGCTCTGTGCCACTTTGCCCCTCTAGGCAGCTTGGTTCTGCCTCCTCTCGCGAAATCCCGACTTGGCACTCGTTTGGCCTTTCCCCGGGCCCTTTTCTCGTACGTATGGCACTCTAAATCTCTCAACCAACATACGAATAGGCCGACTAAACTCTAGAAACTTACGGGATATAATAATATCTTATGGAATTTAGTAGAATTTAGGATCTTGCGTGTTGGGCTAGTTTCGTTGTAGCTTGATTCTAACAGATTGAAATCCCCATATTATTAGTGTATGTGGAAATTTTAGTTAGATATTTACATGTCCAATCTCAGTCAGATTATTAGACTCAGTGTTGTCCAGAAATGTCAGCTGATCAGTTTTACTACAGTTAATTCTTGAGGTGTCAGTGATACCTCCCAGTTATCAGTATTAGACTCAGTATAAGATTTTAGAGGTTCTTTAGGCGATCATGACACTTCCAAATAAGAAGCTCTGACCAGACTTAGGACCCTAGTTTTGGATTACAGTTTGTTCTTTGGACGGTTACGATGCTTTCAGATAAGCAGCTTTAACCAGTTTCAAAACACTAGTTACAGAATTCGGTCCGATAAGACTCTCAGGGTACTTCCAGATAGGTATTCCTGACTTATTCTTGGGCCCCATTTTTGAGCTATTCGCTTAGTAGTTAGTCTAGGACTATCTAGTGGGAGTAGGACTTAGCATTGAGCAGACCGGGGTTCCAGTGCACTCGGGTTTCCAGAACTATGTTTCCACCGTAGGTTATTTTCATTGCCTCATGACCCGAGACCTCTGATCACTCAGTTCATGCCTTTATACCCTGTCAAGGTATATTGGGTCCTACCGATGGTGTGTATACATCGGACTCCACATCTATCTCACGTGGTTATATGTCGGTTACAAACTCTCCCACTAGTCAGTTCAGTTCAGTCTCAGATTAGCTCAGTTAGAACAGTCTCAGACTACTTAGTTCATATCAGTTCTGTACAGTATTTCAAATTAGTATCTCAGATTTAGAGCATTTCTTTGACTATCAGACAGGGTCATTTTGACTATCTCATTATATTACAGTCTATTCAATTTCAGTGTTTTAGTTGGTCATTGCATGTCTTTACAGTTTAGTTGTTTTACTCTCCGTGTTATGGTTTATCCTACTTACTCAGTACATTCAAAGTATTGACGCATACCTTTTCTATTGTATCATTTTATGATACAGTTGTAGGTTCTCTGTCTCAGCACCGTTAGCAGATCGTATTCAGGAGTTTTTAGTTGTACCAGTGGTGAGTCCTCATCTTCCGAGGATGATGATTTTCTTCAGTTGTTTTTCTTTCAGTTAGAATTAGAGTTAGTTGGGGGATTGTCCCAACAACTCATCAGTTAGATGGCTTTCAGACACAGATAGAGTTTCAGATTTTTAGCTTTGTTTCAGTTGTTTTAAAACTGCATGAGTTAGTTTTTCTTTATAAATATTTTATTATTTTAAAGCTTTCGCTATGTTTTTACTCAGAATGCCGGTGTTATGATAGACCATGGGTTGACTTGGGGGTTACTTGTGACTCTAAGTACCGTGTCTCGTCCAGGGTATAGACTCGGGTCGTGACAATACTCTATGCTATATCATCTCATAATATAGGTTCGGGTGATCAAGCTCAGTCTCGCCGATTGCTTGCTCCTATATTAGTTTAGTTCAGCCCCTTCTGTGGGTGAGTCCTCATCATACAAGGACATCCATCAGTTTAGACTCGTTATATTAGTTTAGTTTTAGACTTGGAGTTAGCTGGGAGCTTGTCCCAGCATCTCATCAGATAGTAGAGGCTTTTCAGACATAGACTAGTATGTTTAGCTTTGAGGTTTAGTGTTGTGATGTTATCATTTGATATATGGTTTATGATATTCAG
>JACEIK010004971.1:74607-90468 GCA_018107945.1 Datura stramonium
GCGTAAATCTGAGGCATAGGGTGATCGACCCTTAGCCTACTTGGTGCAAGACACTACTCCTAAAAACATGCATATGCTCTCCATTATTTTTCAACAAATCTCAACATCGTCTATTGACGAAGCTCAATAATCAAATAATCTCAAATCTGAAATCATGCATATGAGAAGCTTTAACTAAAATCATATCACAAGCTAAAAATAATTGGGAGTCTTCGCTCCAATCATATGGAAAGCTTAATTCGAGAAATCATAAATCATACTTGAACATGTTGGCATTGCCCAATACTTTAACTTTCTTGAAAAATACTCAATTTACATCGAAAACATGATTATAAACATGGGTAGCTTGAAAACATGCTTTTCATCATAATATCTCATCGTAATCATACACATCACGAATCTCATCTTTCATGAACTTCTCATTAATGGACTTTTTCATTCATAAAACTTGAAACATGATTTTAATTGAAAACAATATAAAACTTGTCCATGATTCGTAATTCAATAATAGAACATATTTAGATCATACCCATGTAGAGAATTAGGAATTTCATGCATTGGGTTAAAACCTCATAGATTAGACATAGAAACTCATGATTTAGAGAGAAATTTGGCATAGGTGTGAAATAATTCACCCATTCATAACCCTACATACCTTATTATAGCTGATTCATACACTTCTTTGAATGCCCAAGAAGAAATTGAAGAGAACCTTGAAGGATTTGCCATGATCACCTCTCTAGACTATCACTCTTGCATGCATGGATGAAAAATGGCCTAAAATGAGCTTAACCCTCTTAAAATACATCATTCATAACTTAAAACGACGTAGTTTATGCCTTAGAATCTTAGGAATTATGAAAAGACCCTTACCAAATTCGCAGAAAATAACTGCCAGTCAGTCCCACGAGGGACATGACGACTCGTCTCCTCTGGCCACGACTCATGGCATGATCCTTCGAGTATACTGCTTATCAAGTCATCTGGGCTCATCAAGGGTGACTTCATGACTCGTTACTGGTGACCACGAGTCGTGGTCACCACTCGTCACATACACTACCTGGGATTTTTATTCTACTTCACCATGCTGCTCACGACCCTCCCCATGAATCGTGGTGACTGAACATGACTCGTGGGGTCCCTCTATTAGGTACACTGTCTTCTTCTTCTCCTTTCTCACTTACCACTCCTCACGACTAACCTAATGAGTCGTGGGGCCTGACCACGACTCATAGTCATGCCCGTGGGGAGTCAAATTTCTAAAATTCCAAACTCATCTCCTGAGCTTCACCACGAGTCACATCACGACCCGTGGGATGCTCTCATGGGTCACCTCACGACCCATTCTGTGTCCCGATGTCAACTACAAGAGAAGAGAAGAGAGAAAGAAAGCCGAAAACTTCTAACTTCATTACCGGACAAAATGCCTTCCTCTGATTCCTCCCAGGTATGATCTTTGGGCTTCTGGGGTATAACACTTTTAAGTTATACTATGAATTTTCCATAGGTTAGCTTAGATCCATTCATGGTTCTAGGTTCTGTGTCTTGATCTGGAGTCCCAAAACAGGTCGTGACACTCACTTGCATTTTGCCGGTGTCAGACCTGCAAAAAGAAGGTCTCCTTTTCCCAGCACATGCTCTTTGTTCAATTTTTTTCTTTCTTTGTTTGAGCCTAATACTTGCAAAATCAAAATAAAAAGGCATAAAACCTTCCTAGTTGAGTTGAAAACAAAGCAAAAACTCATGCTTAAAAGCCTAATGAGTTGGTAAATTATCAACTCATCAAATCCCCAAACTTGAAGCATTGCTTATCCTCAAGAAAGGCATATCCTCACAAATGAGAAATTAAATTAAGCATGCATGACATAATATTGACACACGAAGGACCCTTATCTCCCAAGGCAAACCTCAAAATCACACACAAATTCAACACTAAGAAGAGACTCAAACATGTTGCACCCCCTTCAAGAGATGACCACAAATAATTGGCAAATTTGCACAAATATATTCTTTCATTCCAAACAAGGGTCTTAGTTCAAGAAAATAAAATTAAGGATTATCTCAAGTCATTGATCATTCACATTCAAAGTTTTCCTTGAAGTTCACAACACCTTTGCCTCAATCACACCTTTTAATTTAAAACACATTTAAGCATGTACCCCAAAGAAGTGATACAACTCACATTAAGAGAGAATCCGTTTCATTTTTTCATGATTTTCACACAAAGGATTATAAGATAAACCAATGCGCTCACTCTCACAAAGAAATTCAAGTGCATGTAAATTGACCCATAGGCTTTCCCTTCATGTATCTTGCCACTAATATAGAGTTGCTACATTCAAAATCACAAAGGACTTGTGGGTTATCCTGAAGGATAGGGGTAAAGGTAGTACAATTGTTTAAATCTAGTGACTAGAAGACGGGAGTCATCTCCCTTTGAGGGCTTCCTCTGAGGTGTCATGCTCTATGTGTACTTTGTCTCAAAAATTATGCTAGGTGATGGCAATAGTGAGCATTGGGTTGTTTCGTTCGATTATCGAAGATAACCGCTAATCGATTTTTCATTTCTGTGCTTCTTATATAATCATCTCGTAGGGTCAGTGTATAGCTTTTTATCCAGCCAAGGACATTTTAAGTCCATTTATTATCATACCTCGTGGATCGATAAGGAATCCCTTAAATTTTTAATTATTGGGCTTCTAAGTTTGGACATCTCTAAGTTACTTTAGAGTATAATGTTTTAGAGAAATATCTCTATTTAGTCAATTTCTGACTCTGAAATTTTCGATAAGAAACATAGATTTCACAGCATTTAGAGAATGCCTCTTGATTGGCTTGCATCGAGTGCATGGTGGTGTCACCTCTTTTTTTATGCAATCAAATGATCAATCCGTGCGTTTTACATGAGTTTACTCTTTTAGTGAAGTTGTGTCTCCAAAATTTCATTTGAAGTGGTGTTCCAATTTTTTAATTAAAATGCAGTTCATGATTTCATCTTCAGACCCTCGTGTCTTACCGTTGGTGTGGGGAAATCAAAGTTTGGTCCTATCCTTCATTAAGGGTTGCCAACTTGGGAATCAAGGTCCTGAATAGGTCTCTTGTCCCCTTGTGTCTCTCACGATGAGCTATGCTAGAGAACATTTAAACTTCCAAATGTTCACGGCATGTTGCGCTTAGACTCAGGAGTTTGTCTCTAAATTCTAGAACTTTGGGGAGTTTTGTATTTTTAAAGAAATGGTGTCACGCTTTTCAAGAATGTTCTCTCTTATTCATATCAATATTTTTTGAGATAATTCAACCTTTACATGATATGAGAAAATGGAAGTCCTAATATATTCCTGGAAGTCCCTACTGCTATCTCGTAAAGCAAGTCCCCATACATCTTCGTGGATCCCGGACGGATGGAATATCTGGTACCGTGTGCCTCATGCAGTATCTGAAATCTCAAATTATCAACTTACGGAACACATAGCCGACCCTGGTATCATAGGACACCATCTCCCCCTTGAGAGAAAACCTCCACCTTTTGACTTCGCACCGCTTCCTTCAGCTTCCTCAAAATCGAATCCTCATCTTTCCTAGATTTGACATCAACCACCAAGGATGATTCTGACCCATTCTGCACAACAACGCCGCCATCGGTCGAGTCGATCAATCTAACTCCCAACCTTGCGAGCCGATGAATATCCTTCACCAACTCCTTCTTTCCCTTCTCTACGTGGGACACACTCTCCATAGAGAGCCTACTGAGTGCATCCGCCACCATATTAACCTTACCTAGGTGGTAAAGAACACTCATATCGTAGTCCTTTAATAACTCCAACCACCACCTTTGTCAAAGATTGAGATCTTTCTGTATGAACGCATATTGTAAGCTCTTGTGATCCATGAACACGTCCACATAGACCCCATACAAGTAATGATGCCATATGTTCAATGCGAACACCACCGCGGACAACTCAAGATCATGGGTTGGGTAATTCTTTTCATGAACTTTCAACTGTCTCGAGGCATAGGCTATCACTTTCCCGTGCTGCATCAACACGCACCCGAGTCCAACTCTCAAAGCATCACAATATACAAAAAAGCCATCTGTACCCTCGGGTAAAGTTAACAGTGGTGCTGAAGTGAGTCAGATCTTCAATTCCTGGAAGCTTTCCTCACAAGTCTCCGACCATTGGAACTTCACCTTCTTCTGAGTCAACTTGGTCAAAGGCACCGTAATAGATGAGAAACCCACAAAAAATCTCCGGTAGTAACCTGCTAGGCCCAAGAAACTCTGAATTTTTGAAGGATTCATCGGCCTAGGCCAGTTCTTCACTACATCGATTTTCTGAGAATTCATCCTTATGCCCTCACTCCACACCACATGGACCAGAAATGCCACCGAGTCTAGACAAAATTCACACTTGCTAAACTTTGCATACAACTGATGATCGTTGAGAGTTTGCAGCACTATCCTCAAATGAGCGACATGCTCCTCCTCGCTCCGGGAGTATATAAGGATATCATCAATGAACACGATCACTAACATGTCTAGATACGGCTTGAACACCCTGTTCATCATATCCATAAAGACTGCAGGAGCATTGGTTTGTCCAAATGACATGATTACAAACTCATAATGGCCATACTGGGTTCTGAAGGGTGTCTTTGGAATATCACACTCCCGAACTCTGAGCTAGTGATTTTCGAACTCGAGATCTATCTTCGAGAAACACTTGGAACACTGGAGCTGGTCAAATAAATCATCAATCCTGGGAAAGGGGTACCTATTCTTGACAGTGACCTTATTAAGCTGCCGATAATCAATACACATTCGAAGGGATCCATCCTTCTTCCGAACAAATAGAATCGGTGCACCCCATAGAGACTTGCTTGGTCTAATGAAACCATTATCCAATAAGTCCTTCAACTATTCCTTTAACTCTTTTAGCTCGGCTGGAGCCATACTGTAGGGAGGAATGGAGATGGGATGCGTATCGGGGCAATAGATCAATATCGAAATCAATTTTCCTCTCTGGAGGAACACCTGGCAAATCATTGGGGAAAACCTCCGAATACTTACACACCACTAGAACTGACTGAATAGTCGAGGTCTCTGATTCTACATCCTTAACACTAACTAGGTGGTACATGCAACCCTTAGAGATCATTTTCTTGGCCTTAAGATGTGAAATAAATCAACCGGCTGGTACAACTGAATTACCCTTCGATTCTAAAGCTGACTCACCCGAAAATGGGGATTCCACCGCACGGTCCTACAGTTAGTCGAAGCGTAACATGCAAACAACCAATCCATACCCAAAATGATGTCAAAGTCAGTCATGGCCTATTTTACTAAGTCCATGGAGGTAACCTTCTGAAACACCGTAATGGGGAAACCCCTATACACCCGCCTAGCTACTGTTGATTCACCGACTGGAGTAGATACGAAGAACGATTCTTATAGAATTTCAGGACTAACTCCAAAATTATCAATGTAAGGGGTCACAAAAGACAAAGTAGCTCTTGGATCTAACAAGGCATAAGCATCAATATGGAAGACTTGCAACATACCCATGACCACATCTGGCGAAGCCTCTTGCTCCTAGTGAGGCACTAGGGCATAAAACCTGTTTTGGTGCTGACCACCTGCTGAACTAGTGGAGGCACCCTGCTGAGGGTGTCATGTTGCTGGAGTGGTAGAACTGGCTGTAGGGCAATCTCTGTTCCTATGCCTAGGTTTGCCACACCCGAAACAAGCATCCGTACCAACCAGGCACCTCCCGGGATGATTTTTACCCCATCAATTACAAACTGGGAAAGTGCGCTCCACCTGCATACTGCCATGATCCCTCAAGACTGTAGCCCTGCTCCTATGGTCTCCCCTAAACCTGAATGGCGTGCTAGCCGATGATGGAGCTGGAGTAATGGACCTATGCTGGGACTGCTGACGTGATCCACCCCCTGACCTAGCTTGAGAAACCCATAATTGTCGGTCCTGGCCCTCTTGGCCTCTCTCTTTCTCTTGTAGATTGACTCTATCTGCTGCACATGCAATACAATACGGGGAAAATCAAATTCTTAGTGAAGAATGGCGATATGGAAATCTTTGTCCAAGTAATCTTCTACTCCATGCACAAAGCGGCTCACCCGAGCCCGTTGATCTGCCACCAACTTTGGAGCATATATAGACAACCGGGTGAACTCCGATACATACTCCTGGACGGACATATTACCTTTCTTTAGACTAACAAACTCGGCCGCCTTGAGCTCCCTTATCTCTCGAGGGAAGAACCGATCCATGAATGAGTGTGAAACTCATCCCAATCTATCGGGCCTGCACCCGCCGCCCTAGCATCTCTCCATTGCTTAAACCATATATGCGCTACCCCCTTTAGCTGATAGGAAGTCAATTCAATGCATTACCCATTGTTCACCCCCATAACCTGGGTTATTTTCAGAATCTCCTCTATGAAATCGTGTGGATCCTCATCCACCTTTGACCCCGTGAACTCCGGAGGGCTCATCCTCAAGAAATGCCTCACTCTAGCTGCCGCTGCATTCCTATTTTGGGGGAAATGCACCACTGTCTGATTCTGGACCTGGGAAGTCATGGACTGTGCCAGCATCTGAATCGGCGCCTTAGTCTCACCATGGGCATCTGGCTCTAGTACGTGCTCCTCATGAACGGGTGGAGCTGGATGATGCTCACCATCATGGGCACCCTCATAATTATTACCATTTTCGTTTCTCCTGGAATTTACTCAATGTGGAGGCATGATTCTACAAACGCGAATAGCATGAATTAGAGGAGTAAAGGACGTTCATCGCACAACATAGATCATGAAAGGAGGAAATATTTCCTAAACGTCTAGTAGCCTCTTCTTCATTAGTGTGGTGTGCTTCACACCCATGAAAAAGACTCTACTTAATGAGGCTTTAATACTCCCTAGGAAACATAAACCTATGGCTCTGATACCAAGTTTGTCACAACCCAAACGTACACCCGAATCGTAGACACGGGACAAGGAGCCCTGAGAGACCCCAAGTCGACCCATGGCATGAGAATGCATTCACTTCAATCACATAAGTGGAAGACATAACATAAAGAACTTAATCATAGAATAATATATGGGAGAATCAGTACTAGACTTATACAATACGACGGAATACAGCTTGTACTCTGATAAGCCTCTAAACATGAAAGGAGGATTGATGGGACAACTCCCCAACTAATACACCATCTAGAAACTGAAAGGAATAACATAGAGTATGAACATATGGCCCTCGAAACATGAGGACTCACCAATAAGCTGATAACAATCTCGGAAGCATTACTGAGGAGGATGAGCCTGAGAACCGGGACCTGTATCATAAAATGATACAACATAGAAAGTATGCGGTCTGTACGTGGAATGTACTGAGTATGAAAGATAAATAAAATGGAAATCTAAAACATGTATAAAATTCATAAAAGATCATAAGAGTAGGACATCATGCTCGTATCATAAATCGTAATAACATATCATACGGCTCAAGGCTTACAAAACATCCGTAATATAAACATAATCATAATCATAATAGAATAGGTTTACATAACATAACTTGAGCCATCATATATAATCATAAAATGCATAAATCGTGAGGAACAGTGGGAGATTCTCTTAAACAACATACCCCATATGAGCACATTGAAGCACGACTTGTAACCCTAGTCGGGAGGGTGTTTGTACCTTTCCAAGGGTAGGAACCGTGAAGGGCATGATCACACATGAAAAGGGCCATTTGAGCTAGGTAAAACATGAAAAGGTCGCAACATAACTACGGTGGCACGTAATTTATGAGATTTGGGGCTTAACCTAAGCCCCGAACCTACTCGGTGTTCGATACTACTCCCAAAACATATATAGTGCTCATAATAATACATACATGAGTTCAGGGTCTAGTTAAATCATGATAATCATTAACATGCTTGAACATATTAGAACTGGCCATGACTTGAGGCCCGTGGGTCGGCCATAGACATAATTCATGATTGATAAAATTCATACATACTTGTAGATCATGCATATAGCTTGAAATTCATAAGTTCCTAATAGATAACATAATAAATTCATAATTCGCTGATAGAAAATGTCCTNCTTATCAAAAACACCAATGGATCAATGGATCATAAATCGATTCATCATAGGGCATGCATAATCAAGCTTAATTATTTAGAAATTCAAAATCAACAATATTATAATCAATTTAAATCTCAAAAGATGATCAAAATCAGTAGATTATTATAAGATTTCAAAATCACAAGACCCATAATTAAATCATTAAATTTTATACAAATCAATTATAAAACCCCATGAATTTTTCATAATTTATAAGTAGAATCATTGAGTAGGACCAGGGGTGTGGAAGGATCCACACATTGATGACCTTACATACCTGGAAACACTTTTCTTAATCTCCCTTGAAAGCCAAAGCTGGAATTTAGAGAAATTGGGGAAGAACACCTTGAATCACCTTCTATTCTCCTCCCTAAACTCTTGCATGCATGAATAAGGCTTAACATGGACTAATACCCCTTAAAATACCCTATTTAAAGACTTTAAAACAACATAGTTTAGGCCTTAGGAATTTAGGAATTACAAAAATACCCTTACTAAAACGCAGAAAAATAACTGCCAGGGGTCCCAACAAGTGTCCTGACGACTCGTTGCCAGGGACCACGACTCATGGCCTTGAGTCATCAGGTACACTGCCAGAATTCACCTTAGGGAACCCACAAGTAACCCCACGAATCGTGGTGTGTGACCATGACTCGTGGTCACCATCGGTGGTCCCTACTGCCTTAGCTCTCTAGCCATGCATTCCCTTCTCACCACGGGTGACCTCACGAGTCGTGAGGTCTGACCACGACTTGTGGTCACCCCTGTGGCCTTCCCAAATCACTGCCAATCCCAGTCTAACCACGAGTCACTTCATGACCTATGGTCTAATGTAACGACCCACCTCATGAACCGTCTTGTAACCTGGTGCGAATTTTCAGTTTTTCTCTATTTTGACTCCTGGGTCTGATCATTGGGTTCCCGTGGTATAACAATTAAATACCTACAAATATCAAGGAGAAAGAGCATAAAATCCACCTAAAAGACTTTAACCCAAGCAAAAACTCACGTCTAAGAGCCTAATGAGTTGGTAAATTCTCAACTCATCAAATCCTCAAACTTGAACTATTGTTTGTCCTCAAGTAATGCAATTCTTTATAGCTTAGCAAAGGGAATAGTACGTTATACCATATGATAATATGAAGTAAGGACCATTGAATCTATCACAACCCAAAAATTTCTCATCGACTCAAGAAAAAGAGAAGAGACTCCCCAAAATATGTCGCAAAAGTTTCAAGAGGTAACTACAATGAATATGCATGATTCATAAATGTTTTAATTTTTCAAAAGAAGGGCATGATCTATCACAACAAGCACACATAGCATCTCAAATGATTAAAAATTCACATTCCAAGCTTGCCTTGAAGCTCACAACACTAATGTCCCAATCACTTCTTTGCACCAGTGCAAGCATGTTCTCCAAGAGAGTGGCGCCGCTCACAAGAAAAGAGAATTCAATTTCTTTTTTCATGAAGCAATGCACACATCGTAAATGTACCTTAACTGCATGGCCTAGCTAAGTTTGGAACAAATGAGGATGTATGGCTTTCATGTTGTCCTCAGCTTCCCAAGTCATTTCCTCTCGATTCTTATTTCTCCATAGTACTTTAACAGAGGCAACATCTTTAGTCCTCAACTTGCGAACCTGTCGATCTAGTATAGCTATTGGAGTCTCTTCATACGCTAATTCTTCAGTAACCTGGACATCCTCAATTGGCACAACTCGGGATGGATCCCCTATGCAATTTCTTAGCATTGACACATGGAAGACCAGATGAACGGATTCTAATTATGAGGGAAAATCTAGCTCGTATTCCATATGGCATATCCTTCGGAGTATTCGATATGGCCCAATAAACCTCGGGCTGAGCTTACCTTTTTTGCCAAACTTCATCATGCCTTTCATTGCCGAGACATTCAAAAATACCTAGTCACCTACACTAAACTCCAGGTTTCTACACCGCACATCAACGTAATATTTCTGGCAGCTCTGAGCTGTCAATGGACGTTCTATGATAAGATTCACTTTCTCTTCTGACTAATGAATTATATCTAGCCCAATTAACCCTGATTCACCAACCTCGAACCAACCAACCAAGGACCTGCATTTTCGCCCATATAAGGCTTCATAAGGTGCCATCTGGATTGCCGAGTGATAACTGTTATTGTAAGTAAACTCAATAAGGGGTAGTGTTCATCCCAGCTACCTCCAAAATCTAGCACACATACTCGTAACATATATTCGAGCGTCTGAATTATACATTCTGCCTGCCCATCTGTCTGAGGGTGGAATGTTATACTCAAATTAACCTAGGTTTCCAAACCTCTCTGGAAACACTGCCAGAACCTAGCTGTAAATTGTTCTCCCCTATCATAAATGATAGATACTGGGACACCATGTAATCTGACTATCTCTCTGATATAAAGCTCAGCATAATCCTCAGTTGAGAAGGTGGTCTTGACTTGCAGAAAGTGAGCTAATTTCTTCAACCTGTCAATAATCACCCAAATAGCATCAAATTTGCGTCTAGTACGAGGTAATCCTATCACAAGATCCATATTAATGGCCTCCTATTTCCACATAGGCACTGTTATCTCTTGTGTCAGTCCATCAGGTTTCTGCTGTTCAGATTTCACCTGCTGGTAATTAGGACATTGAGCTACAAATTCTGCTATCTCCTTTTTCATTTCCGGCCACCAGTAAATCTCTTTTATATCATGATACATCTTTGTTGAACCCGGATGAAGAAAATAACGGAAATAATGCACCTCACCCATAATTTTCTGGCGAAGTCCTGCTGCGTTTGGAACACAGAGGCGATCCCTATATCTCAAAACTCTGTCTTTAGTTACTTGGAAATTTGTAACTTCCCCTCGCTGAACCTTATCTTTAAGTTCAACCAGGTTAAGGTCCTCGTACTATCGTTCTTTCACTTCTACAACTAACAACGATACTATCGTGTTTTGAATTACTGCCCCGCTATCTCCTGAATCTACTATACGGACGGCTAAACTGGCTAACTGATGCAATTCTTGGGCCAGCTCCCACTGTCTTGGTTTTAAATATGCCAGGCTTCCCATGGACTTGCGACTGAGGGCATCTGCTACAACATTGGCTTTCCCTTGATGGTATAAGATATTTACATCATAGTCTTTCAACAGCTCTAACCAGCGATGCTGCCGTAAATTTAACTCTTTCTGTGTGAAAATGTATTGGAGACTCTTGTGATTAGTGAAAATATCTACATGAACGTCGTACAGATAATGCCTCCATATTTTCAAGGCATTAATCACTGCGGCTAATTCCAAGTCATGGGTAGGGTAGTTCTTCTCGTGCTTCTTCAGCTGCCTGGAAGCGTAAGCAATTACTTTACCATGCTACATCAGAACATATCCTAACCCAATGCCTGAAGCATCGCAGTATACTGCATAACCCTCTGACCCTTCTGGCAAGGCTAATACTGGTGTTGAGGTCAGTCTATTTTTCAACTCCTAAAAGCTTTGTTCACATGCTTCAGTCCAGCAAAATTTAGTTGTTTTTTGAGTTAATTTGGTCAAAGGCGCTGCTAAGGTGGAAAATTCTTCCACGAACCTTCTGTAATACCCAACTAACCCCAGGAAACTACGTACCTCGGTCGGAGTGGTAGGTCTAGGCCATGTTTTCACTGCTTCAATTTTCTGTGAGTCTACTTGAATGCCAGCATCTGACACAATGTAGCCCAAAAAGGCTACTGAATTCAGCCAAAATTAGCATTTAGAAAACTTTGCATACAACTGGCGATTCCTGAGAGTATGGAACACTATTCATAGATGATCCCGGTGGTCTGCCTCTAAGAGGGAATATACCAGAATATCATCAATAAATACTATCACAAATAGGTCCAAATACGGCCTGAAAATGTTGTTCATCAAGTCCATGAACACTGTTGGAGCATTTGTCAGTCCAAAGGACATAACTAGAAATTCAAAGTAGCCATACCTGGTCCGAAAGAAAGTCTTTTGAATATCTCTTTCACAAACCCGAACCTGATGGTATCCTAACCTTAAGTCGATTTTTGAGAAATACTTTTCCCCCTACAACTAGTCAAATAAGTCGTCTATTCTGGGAAGCGGGTACTTATTCTTGATAGTAACTTTATTCAGTTGTCGGTAATCTATACACATACGGAGGGAGCCATCCTTCTTTCTCACAAATAGGACTGGTGCTCCCCATAGTGAAGTACTTGGCCTGATAAAGCCCTTATCTAACAAATCTTTCAACTGTTCCTTCAATTCTCTGAGCTCTGCAGGAGCTATTAGTTAAGGAGGAATAGATATGGGCTGAGTATGTGGTAATTAATAAATTGCAAAGTCGATTTCCCATTCTGGGGGAATGCCAGGTAGTTCATCTAGAAACACATTTGGAAATTCATTGACTACTGGAATGGACCGAAGAGTCAGAGATTCTGCTCGCACATCCTGAACTCTGACAATATGATAAATACATCCTTTCGCTATCAATTTTCTCACTCGAAGATAGGAAATAAACCTAACCTTTGGAGTGGCTGCACTACCTTTCCACTTTCGTACAACCTCCCCTGGAAAGTGGAATCATACAGTCTTGATCCAACATTCAACATTGGCATAGTATGGCGCCAGCCAATCCATACCCATAATTGCATCAAAGTCAATCATTTCTAGTTCTATCAAGTCTACTAAAGTCTGGTGACCAACAACCTCTACTGTGCATCCCCAATAGACCCTCTCGGCTATGATAGAGTACCAATGGGTGTAGACTCTGAAAAAGGTCGCTGAAGAGATTCTGGCGTAATGCCAAACTTTCGAGCCACTAATGGGGTAACATAAGACAAGGTGGATCCTGGATCTATCAGTACATAAACAGAATGAGAGCAAATGTCCAACATACCTGTCACCACATCTGGGTATGACTTTGACTCTTGTCGTTCCGGTAAGGCATAAGTGTGATCTAGACCGGTACCTGAGCTAGAGGCCCCCGATCTTCCTCATCCTTTGCCGACTAGAGCTGAGGACCTACGCCCTACTAGAGATGCTGGGGCACGTGACTTACTAAAGGTCTATCCTGTCGATCCCGATCACTCTGACCCCTAGATGGACAATCCCTCATCTGATGACCCTCCTGTCCACAGGTATAACATGCTGTGAAATCATACCTGGATGCCCCGGAGTGACATCGACTGCATACAAGGCAAAGCAGCACAATTAGTCTACTCTACTCTACTCCTCTCTATTGTTGTAGACCTGCTAATCATGAGTTCTCACGGGGTCCTGGCTATCCCCGACGACCGGATCCATTCCCCTGCTACTGCTGTGGGGGTGGAGGTCTGGGTGGTCTGCCTGAAAATCGTGACCTGGGTCCACCCTAGGACTCTGCCTGCATGTCACTAGGTCTGGCCCTGCGACACTACTCCTGATTTGCGCTACTTACCTCCCGTTGCCGTTGTTTGATCCCTTCAATATTCTGAGTGAAAGACTAAACATGGGCAATATCCTTTTTCTCTCACAGGGTGGCTGTAATACAAGTTTTTATATATTCTAGATTCAGCCCCATAATAAATCGATGCACCCTAGCCGGCATAGTGTCTACAAAAGCTGGTACATATCGGGCCAAGGAGTCGAACCTCATAGCATACACCCGGACACTCATCGGCCCACTGCTCTATATGTAGAAACTGATCAACCTAGGCCTGTGGAATCTCCCATGGTAGGTAGTGGTCCAGAAAAGCCTCTGAGAAGCTGGGCCAAATTAGAGGGGAAACATCTGTCCTTCGGGACCTCTCCCAACTCTCATACCACAGTACTGCAATGTCCCTTAGCCAGAATACCGCTAACTCAACTGACTCTGCAGGTGTGGCATGCATCACCCTGAAAATCCACTGCATCTGATCGAAGAGTCCTGAGGATCCTCCTCTCGATCCGTCCCAGTAAACTGCGGGGGACTCAATAGTAGAAACTCCCGGACCCCCGAACTACCAGGCCCTCCTGAAGACTTTGCGACTGTGGGTGACACTGGCTAACGCTGTGAAGCCATCATCTGAGCCAACATAAAAACAACACTCCTAATCTCCTGATCTGATAGTACCGGTATAGAGACTTCTAGAGGCGGTGTTGTCATATTCACCGCTCCGAGCGGCTCCTAACATGGTGGAGAATGATGGGGAGACTGAGATAAAGTCTCCTTGTCACCCTCAAATCGGGGTGACTCTGACTGAGGTACCATGCTAGTGCCTTCCCCTTCTGCAACATCCAATCTTCTACCAGTCGTGGGGTATCACAGGTCTATCATTTCTCTGTAGATAAAAGAATATGGTAAGTTTAGGGACTCAGACCTATACTGTACAGCTCTATAGCACGACTGGTTAAGAAGAAAGAGTGACCATCCTATCATGTTTCACAGCCTTCTCCCTATAGAATGTGGTGCACAACACATCCATAGACAAGACTCTACTTAGCACGGCTTGCAGACTCCTTGGGATACGACCTGCTTTGATACCTAGTTTGTCACGCCCTACCTTGGGAGGCTGACTAGCACCTAGTTCCCTAAAAGGATCCGAACTGACTTACTAATCGAGCCTAAGCCCTCCCGGTGTAGTCTTACTCCTCAAATCAAGAAAACAATGGGCTATATGTCGACTGTAAACACAGCCCCTAGCCGACAAGGCCTCATAGCCACCTGTAAAAGAAAACCAGCTAGCCAGAAACAACAATAATAGGGAATCCTATGTGGGCCAACAAGACCACCATGATATCTAGTTATAACTGTAAAGTAAATCAAGAGCTACACTAAACTATGGCCGACATGGCTGCCAATCTATCAGCTAACAAGGCTCCACATGTCCAGCATGTAAACTAAAGCACACATAGGCCCCACACAGTAAATAATAGCTAACCATAGGGAAATAGAGATAATCTGCAAGCCTCTAGGAATAATATGATGGTTGAAACAGGGCCCCGGCCTACCCAAAAACTGTACAATCAAAAAGAAGTAAACTTTCTATCTACAAGCTCGGGAAGAAAGGAGCTAACTGCTCTAGTGATGTTTGCTGAAAACTACGAGGGACCTTCTCCTCGTCTATCCGTAATGGCAGGAAAGTAATGCAGCACCCTAGAAAGGGAGTCAGTATAATATGTATTGATTATGTAAGGTGATAACTGTAAATGACAGAAGTAAAGAAGTAGAACTGAAAGTAACTGAAATGAAGGGATAGAGATCATACCTGACAATAGAACGTCTTATTGTCTAATTATCAATAACTAAATCAAACATAAACCTTACTTGAGCCCCATAAGCCAGAAAGTACAACCAGCACAGAATAACCCACCTAGGGCCCCCATAAGCCCTGGTGAGTACACCTCTATCTATATACCCCTATCTAAGGTCAAACTAGGTACACTAATAGTTATAGCCGTTCTACCAATCCCCTGGGCCTGCAACTGAGCCCGATTGGCCCCTGACTATAACTATGTTTGAGTCTGGTGGACTCCTGATATCTGCACCCCAGGCACCAGGCTCGATGGGGGTGTATATAAGGCCAACCACGGCATATGAGGATCTGGAGCCCCATATTTGTCCCTGGTAGAAGGCATACTGTCCGACCGTCTGGATGACTACACGCAAGTGCACGTGGTCGAACAAGTAGTAAAATGGCTCAAGTAAGCCAAGTATCGATCCCACAGGGACTGGACTACGGTATCA
>JACEIK010004971.1:99538-112282 GCA_018107945.1 Datura stramonium
TAGCCAGGCACCAGATGTACCTCAGCCCACCAGTTAGTAGTCCAGGTCCTTCTAGGGCACCAGGTGCCAGTCATACCCCCCAAGGCGGGGCGTGACACTATCCTTCTAACTTATGCTATACGCATTTGCAGAATCATGCCTACCCGCCGAGTCAATGGAAGAAGAAATGGAAACGGAAATGGCCATGGGAATGACAATGACGATGGGCACCAACATGCCCCACCAGCCCATAAGGAGCATGCACTCAAGCAGGTTGTCCACACAGAGTTCAGGGTAGCCATACAGATGCTAGCTCAAGACTTAACCGCCCATGTCAATCAACAAGTTGTAGCACATGTCCCTCAAAATTGGAATGCTGCGGCGGCAAGAGTCATAGATTTTCTGAGGATGAACCCTCCGAAATTTCTTGGGTCAAAGGTGGACGAGGATCCACATGAGTTTATTGATGAGGTTCTGAAGATCACCTAGATCATGGGGTGACGGGAGAGGAGGGCAACGATCTAGACTCGTATCAGTTGAAAGGGGTTGCGCACATTTGGTTCAAGTAATGGATGGATAGTAGGGCAGTTGGAGCAGGCCCTATTGGTTGACATGAGTTTCATGCCGCATTTCTAAATCGGTTTTTCCCTCATGAGATGAGGGAGATTAAAGCAGCCGAGTTTTTGAACCTGAAGCAAGGAAAGATGACATTTTAGGATTATTCTTTGGAGTTCACTCGTCTATCCAAGTATGCACCTGAGATGGTGATAGATCAAAGAGCCCGAGTGAGTCGGTTTGTGCATGGGATAGCAGACTACTTGGTCAAAGATTGCCGGACTGCTATGCTGCATCAGGACATTGACTTTCCTCGGATAGTTCTGCACGCCCAGTAGATGGAGGTGGTATAGCTCCACCAGCACACCCATATCAGTATGGAGTATCTACTAGTGTGGGTGGTGGTCAGCACCAAAACAAATTCTATGTGCTAGCATCTCTTCAAAAGCAGGAGGTCTCCCGGATGTAGTCACTGGTATGTTACAAGTATTCCACCTTTATGTATATGCATTATTAGATCCAAGGGATACTTTATCTTTTGTGACGCCCTATGTTGCCATTAGTTTCGGAGTCAGTCCCAAAATCTTATTAGAACCCTTCTCAGTCTCTACTCCAGTCTGTGATTCAGCTATAGCTTCACGAGTATATAGAAATTTCCATATCACAGCCCTTCAGAAAGTCACGTCAATAAATTTAGTAGAGCTGGCCATGATTGATTTTGATATTATCTTCGGCATGGATTGGCTACATGCATGTTATACCTCAATCAATTATAGAACCCATGCAGTAGAGTTTAGATTTTTGGGTGAGCCACTCCTAGAGTGGAAGGGTAGTTTAGCTGTGCCTCTAGGTCTGTCACACCCCACTTTAGGAGGCATGCCTGACACCTAATGCCACACTGATATCTAGGCTGACCTGGCTAGGCATATGCATCTCTAGTGCCTACCAGAGACTCAAAATCAAGAAAATAAACTACTATATCTCGCCTGTAAACACAATCTCTGGCCGGCAAGTCATTGCAGAACATGTAAAGGAAGATAGCTAACCCAACCAACATAAAAATAAAGTGATCCTATGCGGGCTGACAAGACGACCATATTGTCTCATTATAACAAGAATAAAACCAGGCAACTATACTAGACCCCACTTAGCCAACATATAAAACATCACAAATATAGGCCCCACACGGCCAACACGAACCACTAACCGAGGACTGTAGTCTGCACGCCTCAAAGAGTGAAAATATTGGTGGGAACAGGGCCCCGACCTACTCAAATGCTATACAATAAAAGAAAGGTAACCTCTATAACCTGGAAACTCTAAATGAAAGGAGCTGACCAATCTACTAACTCTGAATAGTTGCTAATTAAGGTCTTGAATCCTGTATGTCTAACCCTGCACAAGTATGTAGCACCCCATAGTTGGATGCAAGTACAATATGTATCAAATATATAAGGCGGTAATGAAAAGCTGGAGAGAAGCTGATAAAGACTGAAAGGAAGTAGCAAGAAGGGATAGAAGTTAACCTATAAGCTTTCATACTCATAACCCGTATCTAATAACCACTACACAAGTACGAGCTGAAACTGCACAACTATACCTTCTTAAGTTATAACTAGCAAGAAAGTATAAAAAAAGAACCTAACCTACCCCCATAAGCCTGGAAGACACAAGCAACACAGTAATAACCTACGTGGGCCCCCATAAGCCTCGACAGGCATCAATCAATCTATATGCCTCTATTGGTACCCCTAAGGCCCTGTAATTAATTGTAACTATATCTGAGCCCTCTGGGCTCCTATCACCGTATGTGAGCCGTTTGGGCCCCTGTAACTGTATTTGAGCCGTCTAGGCTCCTGTAATTGAATATGAGCTAGTTGGGCTCCTGTAACTAAAATTTGGGCCTTTTTTCCCTGTAACTGTACCCTGAGCACACAAGGCTCTATGAGGGGTTTGAAATTCCGCTACGGCATAGAAGAAGTCCATAACTAAATAGACTTCAGTATGGCACCGTATGCAATTCAGTAGTTCTATAAGTAATGCAGAATCGTAGCTCTATAAGTAGTTTATAGATATGGAAGAAGTTCGTATAGCTAGCTTCCACTTAGCTATTCCAGGCAAGAGGCAGTACGAAACATGATCTACCCCAACTAGGGATACTATGTTAGAATCTACAAACCTAGTCATTTAAAAGGCATATCTGGCCCCTTAGGCCTAACGCGACCTCTACTTTTTACTTTCCCCTAGACTGGTCTACATAGCCGCCAAAACACATAATATGTGTTCCTACATCTGACCAGAGGGTCCTGGCAGTGATCACAACCTCCATCGACTTAGACGAAAAAGGACGAGGTTCGGGTGACCTAAGTAATAGTCTGAAGTTCATGCTGGGGTAAGAATAACACATACACGAACTACTAGGTCACAGGTGACCAACTATTTAGTTTCTCCGCTTAGAACAGCTGTGGGCTGCTACTAATCGGACATGCTCATATGTAGTCAGCCTTAACTCTCCACAGGTAGCTTACCATAACTCCTAACACTATAATGCTATGATACTAGTCCCTTTATACTTTAACCTAGTCTATTCAGATCTCTTGTGGCTTCTCTGGGCGATTCATAGCCTCATAGGTAGGTTTATCTAGACCTAGCCACTCACGGCAACCTGTACATGGACATCTATAAGAGTAAGCTGGGGTGTTGGCCCCACATCTAACTATTAATAAAGTTCCCTCCTTAAGGTATTCACTGATCTATCAAACTTGTAACAACTGGGATGGTGTCCTAAGCAACCTGTGTGAAAAGCATTAAGTCGATTGAAGCTAACAGTTAGTAATAGTAGCCACTCGTATGGAAAGTTGTCGCTCAGTTTGTTAGGCAACCTTGGTGCCACTGACTCAAAGGTAAGATCACGCTAACAAGATTCTGGCCCTGGAGGCATCGAGGTACGCCAACGGCTTGTAGGCGAGCTTTACTGACAATATAGATGCCAAACTGGATGTTAGAGCGCTTGACTATGCCCTATGTTTCCCAATTTACCAATTCAGGCCCAACAGCTAACCGTATACTTCTAAGGCCTTTCCATGACAGAAAAACATCAAAATACCTCTAAATAATAAACAGGTGGACGGGGAACTCTTTAGGGTGCACCAAGCGTTATTCACACTTAACATACCCTTCCCCGATGAGGAGTTCTATGGTACAATCTCAATACATCTTATAGAAACTAATGCATTACGTACATACTCATTATCTACTCGCATTAGCTAATCACAACATATAGGATCATTATCTACTTTCAAGGAATATGTCGTATCACTACACGACGAGAATAACTTATTAAAGAGATAAGCCTTATCATATCTTGAATGCCAACTTTCATTCACCCAAATAGTTTCCAACCGGAAGCCAGTAATTCCACTCAGTTGTAGCCTCCATGCTGAGAAAATAAGGTTATTACAATGGTGGGAATTGGTGAATAGAAATATCTTTTGAATAACACTAACTACAATTTGACTTCATTCTATTCATCCAAAAACACACAATTCCTCGAGAATTTAGAATGGAGAAATGCTTACTTATCACCTGTATCACTTAGGACTCAATTTGAAGTAATTCCGACAACCTTTAGTCAGCGGTATTTCGGTATGCCGAGTAAAATTTCAATAAATAACTCTGCAAATATGCTTCTCATAGGCCTAGAACTCCTTATCCAAGATGAATTTGCATTTGGAAGGAGTTTGGCGGCATAATTTGATGAAAAACGGAAGGAAAACTACGCCCCTTGCACTTCTCTGTCGAGGGAATATGTAGAATGATTTAACATCAAGATTTGAGGGGGTTTATATAGTTTTTGAGGTGATGGAAGGGGGAGCACGGCGCGTCATCCATAGAACCAGGCCAGGGGCGAGACGTGTCGGCCATAGCACTGGCCTGGCAGCGTGGCGTGGTGCCCAGGGCACCTGGCCTCCGGCCCCAACCTCCTACTCTCTCAATGTCGTGCTCACATACTCATCCCCTGTGCTTTTTTCCACATTCATCATACTCTAAAACTCTCAACATAAGTACGCACGCGTCTGTCAAACTATAGGAACTTACAGGGTGTAACATCATCCCCCCTCAGGAACATTCATCCTTGAATTTCATCTCAGGCTTAAGAGACTCAACTACTTTAACTATTGAACTCTGAAATATGGACTATTCGTAAACCCAAAATGCAAAAAAATTCCAACATAGGCATCTCATAGGATGCTACAATAAATGATACAACATACCTCCATATCATACAAGAGAATAACTAAACAATACTAATAGTATAAGCAATCAAATAACAACTAAACAACAATCTTACCTCAACTGCTCAGTCTGGGTCCGATTTGGAATAAATGAGGATATCTAAAACTCATGTCATCTTCAACTTCCCAAACAATTTCTTCTACCTTTTTGTTCCTCCATAAAACTTTGCTAGGCTACAACTTTGGTTCTCAAGATAGCCCCTACGGACCCAACGATCTAGTATATCTGTCAGAGTCTCCAATTTAGATGGCTCTTCTGTGACCTGAGCATTCTCGATTAGAATAACTCGAGAAAAGGTCCCTTACGCACTTGCATATCATTGATGAACAGGTCCTAGCCCTAAAGGCAACTCTATCTCATAGGCCACTTGGCTGATCTTTCAGAGGATACGGCAAGGCCCGATGAATCTATGGTTGGGCTTGCCCTTATTGTCAAGCCTCATAACGCCCTTCTTTGGAAAAATTCTCAGGAATACCCAATCATTGCCTCAACCTCCAACTCCCTATGTCATACATTGTAATAGGACTTCTAACGACCCTAGGTTGCCAATACACCTCTCCTACTTAGTTTAACTTTCTCCTTCTAACTGATGTAGTATGCCTGGTTCAACCACCCTTATTTACCCGCTTCAGGTCATCATATAGGGGACCTACATTTCCACCTGTAACATATCTCTAGGCGCCTGAATCGTGCACTCTGCTTGGCTATTTGTCTTGGGATAAGAAATTCTACTCAAATCAACTTGCATCCCAATATGTTCTAACAGCTTTTCCAAAGCCTAGCTATGAATTGTGCCCCTCTGTCAGATTGAAATAGATATGGGAACCTCATACAACCGGATTACTTCGTTAGTATTTAGCTCAACATAATCTTTAGCTGAAACATAATTCTGACCGGAAAGAATGAGTTGACCTCATTAGTCCTCCAACAATGACTCAAATAGGGTTGAATTACACCTAGCACAAAATATCCCTGTAGCTATATTTGTATTGACTACTTCCCACTTCCACGCAGGCACGACTATCTTCTGAATTAGCCTTCCTGGTTTCTGATGTCCAACCTCTCCTTGCTGGCCATTGGAGCTCTATGCAACAACTCAATGATATCCTTATTCTCCCTATACCACTAGTAGATCTCTTTTATAACCTATTACACAAGGGAATAACGAACACGGTGTACCTTTGCTATAGTTTGCTAATGAAGCCCTACCACGTTTAGAACAGAGAGTCGACCTCTGGGTCTCAAGACTCTGTCCCCTACTATCTCGAAGGCCAGTGACTCCTTCTGCTGGGCCTTATCTATGGTTGCACCAGGCTAGGGTCTCTGTACTGTCACTCCTTCGCCTACACAACTAGAGGTGATATTGCAGCATTCTAGGTTACAATCTCACTATCCTTTAAATGTTAGCCTGATGCATATTTCTCGACATTCAGCAGTGATTCCAAGCTCTATCAACCTGCTACCACCTAGGGGTGGCTCTATCCTCTTCCAGAGCTAGATGTTCATGTCTTGCCCTTACTTTTATAGGCTGAAAACCAGGGTTCGTGCCTCATGCACTGTACTGTCAAGGATACTACTGGTCAAGTCTACCAACCTATATTATCCTAGTTCGCACTCGGGTCAGTTCCCCTCATATAATCTCTCTGCCATTTAGCATAACAAGGTAGGGGCCATATCCATTATTCTTCAGGCATTCGTTACTGCCATCAGCACACTGCGGCGGAATTAGCCTATTTTTGACCTGAGCTTTACTATTGCTAGGGGTTTATTTCTTATGGACTCTCACACGTACTTGGGTGCTACTGGCAATCTTATCTGCCCTCCTGATTTACTGCTGTGAGGGTCTAGGGAACCTTTTTAAATACTAGGGGGTCTTAACCACTTTCTAATACTTTCTCGGAATCAACGGTTCTAGCCCTCCTTTACTATTTATTCTAGGCAATATGGCATTGATACTTATGCTTTCTGTTGTACTGAAAGAATAAGCTGGGAGGTAGAAAATGACCCTATCCTTCTATAACAGGGCTAAGGCGCGAAATTCAACAAACTCTAAAAGATTGGAGGTGAGAATCCCATAATTTCACAGGCATACATTTCAAACAACCCGGCATTAACTGTTGCTCCTGTCTAATTCTGAGTATCTACTAAGTCAGCCAACTTTTATATGTACTATACTCCTGATCTCCTATTTCGAAACTAAAGAAAGAACTGGGGATGGTGTTGGCGTATCTATTACCTTATGAGGCTCCTGGTACCTCGGGAGGATACCGGGGATATTAAAAAGACATCTGCTTTCGCCCTCAGGATGATTGTCCCCCAACTGTGGCACCTTATTGGTACCATCTCCTGCTGTTGTATCTAACTTGCGGCTGGCGATAGTCCATCTCAAAGAAACATTATTCTAGACTAACATATCAATGAAATCTTAAGGACTCAACTCTATATAACTTGGCTCAATAGCACGATCTGAATGGAAGGAGGGGTAACCATATTATCATGCCTCAGAGCCTCCTACTTATAAAATGTGGTGCACAACACATTTATAAACAAGACTCTACTAGACACAATTTGCAGACTCCTTGGGATATGACCTAACCTGATACCAAGCTTGTCACGCCCCACTTTGGGAGACATGACTAGAACCTAATGCTACACGAGGATCTGGGCTGACCTGGCTAGGTGTATGCACCACTGGTGCCTACCAGAGCCTCAAAATCAGGAAACAAACTTCTATATCTTGATTCTAAACACAGTCTCGGGCCAACAAGGCCATGCAGCACCTGTAAAGGAAGAAATCTAACCCATTCAACATAATAATAAAGGGATCCTAAGCGGGCCGACAAGACCACTATGTTGTCTGTTATAACAGGAAAGAAAACATGCAGCTATACTAGGCCCCACACAGCCAACATATAAAACATCACAAATGGAGGCCCCACACGGCCAACACAAACCACTAACTAAAGGCTATAGTCTGCAAGCCTCTAAGATTGAAAGTATTGGTCAGGATAAGGCCTCCGCCTACCCAAATTCTATATAATAAAAGAAGGGTAACCTCTACAACCTAGAAACTCCAAATGAAAGGAGTTTGCCAATCTTCGAACTCCGATAGCTAATAACTAAGGTCCTGAATCATGTCTATCTAACCCTGCAGGCAAGTATGCAGAGCCCCATAGTTAGACGTCAGTACAATATGTATCGAATATGTAAGGCGGTAATGAAAAGCTGAAGAGAAGCTGATAAAGACTGAAAGTAAGTAGCAAGAAGGGATAGAAGTTAACCTATAAGCTTTTATACTCATAACCTGCATCTAATAAACCACTACACAAGTATGAGCTGAAACTCCACAACTATACCTTCGTAAGCTATAACTAGAAAGAAAGTATACAAACAAGAGCCTAACTTGGCCCCCATAAGCCTGAAAGGTACAAGCAACACAGTAATAACCTACCTGGGCCCCTATAAGCCTCGACAGGCGCCAATCAATCTATACATCCCTATTGGTATCCCTTAGGCCCTACAAGTAACTGCAACTGTATCAGAGTCCTCTAGGCTCCTGTGACTGTATGTGAGCTATCTGAGCCCTGTAACTGTATATGAGCAGTCTGGGCTACTGTGACTGAATATGAGCTGTTTGGGCTCCTGTAACTGAGTATGAGCCATCTAGGCTCTTGTAACTGAATATGAGTCTTTTGGGATCCTATAACTGTTATATAAGCCGTTTAGGCTCTTGTAATTGAATTTGAGCCGTCTAGGCTCCGGTAATTGAATTTGAGCCTTTTTTCCCTTGTAACTGTACCCTAAGCACACAAGGCTTTACGAGGGGTTTGTAATGCCTCTATGACGTAGAAGAAGTTCATAAGTGAATAAACTTCTTTATGGCCCTGTAGGCAATTCAATAGTTCTATAAGTAATGCAGCATAATAGTTTCGTAAGTAGTTTATAGCCCCGAAAGCAGTTTTGTACAACTAGCTGTCTCTTAGCTATTCCAAGCAAGAGGCAGTATGAAACATGATCTACCCAACTAGGGACACTATGTTAGATCTATAGACCTATTCATTTAAAAGGAATATTTGGCTTCGTAGTCCTAACGCGATCGCTACTCTTTACCTTCCCCTGGACTGGTCTACATAGCTACTAACAGGCACAATCTGTGTGCCTACACCTAGCCAGAGGGTCCTGGAAGTGGTCACAACCTCCGTTGACTTAGACGAAAAAGGACAAGGTCCGGCTGACCTAAGCAATAGTATGAAGGTCATGCTGGGGTAAGAATAACTCATAAGCGAACAGTAGGGTCACAGGTGACTAACTATTTAGTTTCTCCATGTAGAACAACTGTGGGGCTGCTACTAATCGGACATGCTCCTAAGTAGTTATCCCTAACTCTCTGCAGGTAGCTTACCATAACTCCTAGCCTAGAAATAACACTATAATACTATTGTACTAGTCCCTTTAGACTTTAACCTAGTCTATTCAAATCTCATGTGGCTTCTTTGGGCGATTCATAGCCTCGTAGGAAGGTTTATCTAGACCTAGACACTCGCGACAACCTGTGCATAGACATCTATAAGAGTAGGCTGGGGAATTTAGCCCACATATAACTATTAATAAGGTTCCCTCCTTAGGGTATCTACAAATCTATCAGACTTGTAACAACTGGGATGGTTTCCTGAGCGACCTGTGTGACAAGCATTAAGTTGACTAAAGCTAACAGTTACTGATAGTAGTCACTCGTATGGAAAGTTCTCGGTCAATTGGATAGGCAACCTTGGTGCCACTGACTCGGAGGTAAGATCACCTTAACAAGATTCTGGCCCTGGACGCGTCGAGGTATGCCAACGGCCTGCAGGCGAGCTTTACTGACAACATAGATGCCAAACTGGATGTTATAGCGCTTCACTATGCCCTATGTTTCCCAATTTACCAATTCAGGCCCAACAGCTAACCATAGACTTCTAAGGCCTTTACACGGCAACAAACATCATAATACCTCTAAATAGTAAATAGGTGGACGGGGAACTCTTTAGGGCGCACCTAGAATTATTCACACTTAACATACCCTTCCTCGATAAGGAATACTATGGTACAATCTCAATACGTCTTATAGCAGCTAATCCATAACGTATATATTCATTATCTACTAGCAGCAGCTAATCACAACATATAGGATCATTGTCTACTTTCAAGGCATATAACGTATCACTATACGATGAGAATAACTTGGCAAAGATATAATCCTTATCATACCTCAAACGCCGACTTTCATTCACCCAAATAGTTTCCAACCTAAAGCCAGTAATTCCACCCAATTGTAGCCTCTACGCTGAGAAAATAAGTTTATTTCAATATTGGGAATCAACGAATATCAATATATTTCAAAGAACACTAACTACAATTCAACTTCATTCTATTTGTCCAAAAACACATAATTCCTTGAGAATTTAGAAGGGAGAAATGCTTGCCTATCACCTATAGCCGCTTAGGACTCAATTTGAAGTAATTTCGACAACCTTTAATCGGCGGGATTCCGGTACACTGAGCGAAATTTCAATAAGTAACTCCATATATATTCTTCTCATAGGCCTAAAACTCATTATCCAATATAAATTTGTATTTGAATGGAGTTTGGTGGCATAATATGACGAAAAACAGAAGGAAACTTATGCCCCTTGCACATTTCTATCGAGGGAATATGTAGAATGATTTAATTTCAAGACTTGATGGTGTTTATATAGTTTTTGAGGTAGTGGCAAGGGGGCACAGTGTGTCAGCCATAGCGCCAGGCCAGAGGCATGATGCGCAGGCCTGGCGGCGTAGCGCCTAGGGAGACTAGCCTCCATCACCAGCCTCCTGCTCGCTCGATGCTATTCTCGAATACTCATCCCCCGGTCCTTTTCCCACATGATAAGTACTCCAAAACTCTCAACATATGTACGTACTTGTCCGTTAAATGATAGGACCTTATGGAGTGTAACAAGGTCGTTTTATTTCCTATCTTAAGGCCAGAAAGATGATTTCTAAGGGTTACATGTACGATCTAGTTAGGGTTAAGTATTCTACATCCAAAACCCCAATTGTCCAGTCAGTTCCTATAGTGTGTGAATATCTAGAAGTCTTTCCATATGACTTACTAGGAATCCCTCCCGAATGGGAGATCGATTTTGGTATTAACCTACTTCTCGATATGGAGCCTATATCTATCCCTCCTTACATAATGGATCCAACTAAGATAAAGGAGTTGAAGGAGCTGTTGAAATATATCCTATACAAGGTTTTCATCAGACATAGCAAATCCCCATGGGGTGCACCATTTCTCTTTGTTCGAAAGATTGATGGTTCCCTTCGGATGTGCATTGATTATCAGCAATTGAACAAAGTTACCATCAAGATCAGGTATCCTCTCCCTAGGATTGATGATTTGTTTGACTAGCTTTAGGACGCCAAGTGTTTCTCAAAGATAGACCTCATATTCGGATACCATCAGCTCAGGGTTTCCTTTGGGAGAGTGACATCCCGAAGACAGTCTTCAGGACTCAGTATGGTCACTATGAGTTTGTAGTTATGTCTTTTGGACTAACGAATGCTCTTGTAGCTTTTATGTATTTGATGAGCAAGGTGTTCAACCCATACTTGGATATGTTCAGGATTGTGTTCATAGATGACATCCTTATATACTCTCGGAGTGAGGAGGAGCATGCCGCTCATTTGAGGGTGGTGCTACAAACTTTGAAGGATCATCAGTTATATGCTATGTTCAGCAAATGTGAGTTTTGGTTGAACTCGGTGGCATTTTTGGGTCATGTGGTGTCAAGTGAGGATGTATAGGTGGACTCTCAAAAGATAGAAGCCATTAAGAATTAGCCTAGACCAGTTAGTCCTTTGGATATCGGGAGTTTCTTGGGTTTAGCTAGTTATTAACAAAGGTTTATTGAAGGGTTTTCATCCATTGCAGTACCATTGACTAAATTGACCCAGAAGAAAGTGAAGTTTCAATAGCCAGAGGCTTGTGAGAAGAGCTTCAAAGAGTTGAAGACTCAACTCACCTCAACACCAATGTTGACCCTACCTGAGGGCACCGATGGGTATATGGTATATTGTGATGCCTCGAGGATTGTCCTTGGTTGTATATTAATGCAGCACAGTAAAGTTATAGCCTATGCTTCTAGGATGTTGAAGGTCTATGAAAACAATTACTCGACTCACGACCTCGAGTTGGCGAAAGTAGTATTTGCCTTGAAGATTTGGAGACACTATCTGTACGAGGTCCATGTATATGTGTTTATGGACCAAAAAATCCTATAATACGTGTTTACCCAAAGGATTTGAACCTACATCAGATAAGGTGGTTGGAGCGTTTGAAGGATTATGATATGAGTGCCCTATACTTTCGGGAAAGGCTAATATGGTGGCAGACGCTCTTAGTAGGCTTTCTATGGAGAGTGTGTCCCATGTAGACGAGGAAAATAAGAAATTAGTGAAGGATGTACATCGGCTTGCTTGGCTAGGAGTCCGTCTTGTTGACTCAACGGATGGTGGTGTCATTGTTTAGAATTATTCAGAATCATCCTTAGTAACTGAAGTTAAAGCTAGGAAAGACGAGGATCTTATTTTTTTAAAGTTGAAGGAAGCCATTCAGAATCAGAAGGTGAAAGTCTTCTCCAAAGGGGGAGATGGTGTGCTTTGATATCAGGATCTCTTGTGTGTTTCGGGTGTTGGTTATTTGAGGGATTGAATATTGCACAAGGCTTATGGTTCAAGATATTCTATCCATCCAGGTGCCACCAAGATCTATTGGTGGAGTGGCATGAAGAAGACATAACAGAGTTTGTGGCTAAGTGTCTGAATTATCAATAGGTGAAGGTTGAGCATTAAAGACCTGCAGGTGTGATCCAAGACATTAGTATCCCTACTTGG
>JACEIK010004972.1:29736-42573 GCA_018107945.1 Datura stramonium
CCGCTTATAGGATTTCTAGTCCCCATGCAGGCTATAAGAATAGCCGTCTCCAAGTTGACTCGCTATTCATTTTTATTAGGGATGATGCAGCCACAGATGAAATCCAACCACAATTTGGCCTCAAATTTCAGATTATGGCGAGAAATTTTACCACCCATAGTTGCTTAAAGAGGTATGCCAGCCGCAATGATAGGGGATATCCAAGTGAATTGGTTTTTCATGTCAGCAAACCTAGCCATTTACTCTGAGCCAGTGTCAATATCGTCCTCCCAAAATCTATAGTTGATGGCTGCTGGAGTGATGTCCACCTCCACCCCTTGCACCATAACCGAAGGCAGGTAGGGGAATTCATCGACCTTGCCTCTATGGTTCATACTTTCCTACCTAGACTTGTAGGAAACATAGAACTCCAACACCAAGCTTGGATAATAGTCTAGGAGAGAATTGGCAAAAATGTGCCATTTTCTGTCTGTGAACTAAGCGGTGATGTTGGGGAGGTCACCACGATGCCCCACCAAGTCAAACCGCTTTTCTACTGTGATTGAGCGGCCTTTGCAGAGAGTGTAGTGCCCCTTCATGTAGGGAATACGGAAAATGATAGCCTCCCTGGAGTTGGCGGGAACTGCGGAGGCCTTTGCTTTTCCCTTGCCTTTTGTTGAAGAAGAAGCTGGGGCTTTTTCCTTATAGTGTTCCTGGATGAAGTCATTTTCTCCAAACATGATATTAATAATAAAAATGAAACAAAAAACAACTACTCTAAAGTTTTAAAGGAGAAACAAAGTTGAATAATTAACATTCAAAGCACTGGAAGTACCAGTGAAACACCGGCAGGCTGCAAAAGGGTATCCGCGGACTGCCGGTGAGAAACAAAAAACTAGTGGAGCATATATTCAATCGGTGACCCACTGGTCCCGATCTGCGAACCGCCGATGTAACGCGGGATCAAGACAGTGGGCTGAAGCCAATATTGGCCCAAACCGATGTTCCATTAGTGTTTCGTCAGACCCGATCGGTGAATCGTCGATAGTTATCGTCCCCAATGCATCGCCCTAAACTCCAATCACACAATATTTCAAACACTCACACACAACATATCAAAGCAGTATCGCTACATATAAAAAAATTTAAAACGATGATCTACCCTTAAGAATGGTGTCACCCAATCTATCATAGGGCAAAGTATGTCTTTTTAATCACTTGTTGGGTTACTCAGACTTCACCCTATTCATCTCTATATATGAATAACAAATTCCCCTACACCCAATTCAGTAAGAAACTTTTATCATCCCACTAATTTCATATAACACAAGGATAGTATCAATCATGAAAAATATTGGGAAAAACGATAGTAAAGAGGAGGAGAATATATGTCTTACATCATCTATAAGAAACCATATTACCATTGTTGAGAAACTAAAGAATTTGAGGGTACATTACCACTCTTAAGAGAACGTTTGGCAGAGATTAGTTGTGGAAGCTTGATAATACTCAACAATGGCAAACTCTTGAGACTTGTTTAGTAGAGAGGAAGATTGTGAGTGTAGTGTGAATTTAGGTAGAGAGAGTAGGGGTTTTTATAGGAGACAAAGTGAGAATGTGGTTGGTTGAGGGGAAGTTGGATGATTAATGGTGTGTTAATTGTATGGGAAGTGGAAGATAGGGAGTTGTGGGAATATGGAAAGGTGGGTGTTAGGAAAATAAAAAGGAGTGTGGAAAATGTTAAAAAGAGGAAAAAGGAAAGTCTAAGGGGGTATTTTTGCAGAGTAGTGAGGCTATCACCAGATTTTGGGTCAGGTAGGGACGACATTTGATTTAGCTTTTAAAAGAAAACCCGTACTTTCATCAGAAATACACCAGCGATCACCGGTTGGATCCAGCGGTTCGCCGCCTTACTATCTCAGGCTTGATTTTGTGCCCAGTTCACTGTCTTGTGACCGATGATTGACCGTCGGTTTGCGAAATAGGTTCTGCATTCTATCGATGGATCACCGCTTGTGCGCCCACTGCTTAAGTATTCAGGCTTGCACCGGTGACAAAGCGGCGGTACGCGACTTTGCATTAGCATCCCACTGGCTCATTTGCCGATCCCTCAGTTATGTCCCCAGGTTTCTGCTTGCCTGCTCCAGGTCCTTGCATCTAGCTCGGTGATTCATCTAAATAACTTATATGCCTCCTCATCATCCATGTCATAATATACAACTTCTCCTGCCTCATCCTCCACCTACATCACCTAGATCTTCGGTGTCATCTCTCAAGCCCTCAAACAAGTCATCTATGGGGCCTCGAATTGTAGAAGGGGCAACCATTGCGGCATCAAGAACACTCAGGTTAGGCACCTCCATGGATGTCTGACTTTTCCACTCCCTCACTTCAGTCCGGAGAGAGGTGACAACCACCTCCACTGCATCTACCCATTTTCACAATGTTGTAAGAATATCATATATAGACTTCAACTCCCTTTTTACTGTTTGAGCGATGAGCGCAGGGAGGCTCCTAGGCAACTTTTGAAGTTGGCTCTCATGAGAGTTGGTCATTTCCATGAGTTTATGGAGACCGCTCAGTTGGGAGGATGTTGGAGGGGGTGATGCTCCCCGAAAAGGTATGTCACCAGAGGCTTGGCCCGAAGATTCTTGGTGGGGCATGTTCAAATCTGGGGCCTGTAGAGACTAGTCTGAACCATGGGATAGAGAACACTATGGCAGCCCTTAAGCCTGCATCTACTTCCGCTTGATTGTGGATGCTTTAGAATCTCTTTTTTGGTCTAATATGATGATGCTCGAAGCAGGAATAGGTGTGTCATCCGGAAATAATGGCACTCCCGCTTGCAAGAACAGTTGCAAAATAAGCACGGCGTATGGCATAGAGGTGCTGGTCTGTCGGGCTTTCCTCTTCATTTGCTGAGCTACAATCTCCCCAAAGTTAATAGGGACTCCTAACATTATGCAGGCTATAAGAATATCCGTCTCCAAGTTGACTCGCTATTCATTTTTATAAGGGATAATGCAGCCACAGATGAAATCTAGCCACAATTTGGCCTCAAATTTCAGATTAGGGCGAGAAATTTCGCCACCCATAGTTGCTTAAAGAGGTATGCCAGCCGCAATGATAGGGGCTATCCAAGTGAATTGGTTCTTCATGTCAGCAAACCTAGCCATTTACTCTGAGCCACTATTGGGTCCTTGCATTATATTGTTAAATATTACATTATGACCCAGGTCTTTTGTTCGCTTGTGTAAATAGTAGAATAGTAATCAAACTCCAAGGTTTTTTTTCATACCACGATTATTTTCCAAGAAGAATTTTTCTTTTTCTTTTCTTTTTGTTATCAAACTGGGTTGGCACTTCCCAATGATAGATTGTGAGGCAACTCTCTTAAGGGAAACATGTCGTTCTTGAGTCTTTTGTAGAGTTGTTTTGAGAGGTACCAATTTTTTTTTTCAAAATGAAATTTTTAAATGTGGCATGATAACGGGAAAGAAAGAATGGGCATTTAAAATGAGAATTTAGCACTCTTAGTCATACATTGTAGATTCATCATTTGGCTTATGAATTTGAATGCTCTAATGTCTTGAATCAAGATCTTGTGTTGATAATAACTTTTGTGGACTCTTTAGGTGTGATGCCTTGTGTGGTAAGGATTTTTGTGAATCTCATGCACAATTTCTTGTCTAGAACTTGCTCTAAGTGTGACTCAAGGCGAAATTCTAGATTTAGCTGCACTTAGAACATGATCTTAGGCTCTCTTTTGTTAAGTCACTTCACCCAAAATGACCACCTTGAACATTAACAGTTGATAGCCAATGTTTGATCTTTGAACCCATTCTTTGAAAACACATTACAAGCCTAATGACCAATTTTTTAATTCTTCTCTTTGAAACCCATCCTCCCTAATTGCTAGTGATGAAACAATGAAAAATGGGGCTTGAAGACCAATAAATGCGGAGCAAGAAGGGAATGAATGTAATATGAGGCAAAACCCTAAGTTTGAGAGTTAGCAAGAGTAGGGGAAAAATGAGAAGCCTAAAATTGAGGTAGCACCAAAATTGTGATGAAATGAGTGAATCAATGGGGTGAAAAACCTCAAATCATCAAAAGAGGAAGAATAGTTAATAGGTGCTATATCTTGCCTAGTCAAGGCTATATGTGAAATTCATAGATGTTATAAGGGTGGCTCGTGTTACACAAATGATGAAGATGATGAACAAGGAGAAATAAAGTGGAGTGATCCAAAAAAGATGTTGGGATACTACAGGAATTTGTAAAGGCATTAGGGAGGCGTTAGTCACTAAAGCCAAATATGTATCATACCCTTATCCCTAGCCTTCATTACGACCACAAGTCCTAAGTGATTTTGAGTGCAATTGCTCTACATTAGTGGCGAATTATACAAAGGGCAAGCCTATGGGTCAAGTTGTGTATCATATCTTTCTACAATCCCTTGTGTGTATGCATTGATTTCATGATAAAAAATAGGGATTCTCTCTTCTGTGAAATGGCATAATTCCTTTTGAGAACACAATTGCATTAAGGTAAATGTGCGCATAAGGCATGAGAAGTGCAAGCTCTAAGGCAAACTTTGAATATGCAATGATTATGAATTGAGATGCTATGTGTATTTAATGGATAAGCTATGCCCTCGTTTTGCAAAATGAAAGCTCCTGTGAATCATGTTTTTGAATTGTGGTGGCCTCTTGAAAATTTTCCATTTTTGTTTTTTTTTTGGGGAATTTGCTTCTCTTTTTCTATGATTTGGTTAGCATTTTTGGGTTGTCATGAATTAAACGTCATTGATGTATAAACTCATGTGGAGTGGCATGTTTCTCAATTGATAAGAACTGCATTACTTGAGGAAAAGCAATGGTTCAAGCTTGGGGATTTGATGAGTTGGTAATTTACCAACTCAGTTGGCTCTTAAACATGAGCTTTAGCTTAGTTTTCAAGACATTTAGATGAATTTTATGCCCTTTTTTCATTTTTATGTGCAGATATATGATTGAAGAAAAAGAGCAAGAAGTGGAGTAAAAAGAAGAAAATTAGGTTAAAACTAGCGCTCCACCGGAGAACACCGGTGAAACACAGGCCAACAGCAGATGACCACTACTTTGAGGAACTAAAGCAACCAACAGTCGCGGATGTAAATTGGCAACTAGCTGGTTATCTCGCCTACAGGCGCCTAAACTTGCTGGATCAAGGAGGAAAGAAACTGTCATAGTGCGGTTGGAGACCGGTGAATCGCCGAAGGTACCGCTGAATGGTATTGGAAATCATTGAAGGATCAGGAGATGATAGAAGGAGGTTCGCAGAATGTAACTGTCAAATCGTCGGTACTTTCGCAAGTTCCAAAATGCCTGAGTAGGGGCAATTGCGTCCACACTGAAAAAGAGGGGATTGGTTGCCCTATCTTTATATATATTCTAGAAGGATGTACTCTGTACATATTAGGTCTTAGCTTTAGCTTTTTAAACATTCCTTTTGCTGAGGAAGAAAGTAGAATTTTATTGGTGGAAATTGTTGAATATTGATTTCCTTTTCTTCATCTTCTTCCTTAGAAAGGTACCACCATTATTGCAGACATATTTTTGAATTTGATTTTTCTATTCTTATTAATGAAATTAATGAGTTTATTATCGAAGATGCTCTTTAGTTTCTTAACCATGAGTAGCTAAATCATCAACTAGAGGTGTGTGGTGATGAGTGCTTAATTAGATTGGGTATTACTAGATTCATCTAAATATTGCTTAATTAATGTAAATCTGTTAAGTTCTCTCCAATTTATAATTGATGATCTATAGTTGCAAATGTGGGTTTACTTTTCTTACTTGATTTATTCTTGAAAAAGAAGAGTTGAGTATTGGGAGAGATTTTGATGGGGAAAATAGATGTGATGTTATGGAGTTGCGCTAGACATAGCCAAAACACCATATTCACACTCCTAATTAATAGCTAATAGCTAATATCTAGAGATAGTGCAACTATTAATCCAAACTTGATTGGGCTGATTTAATTGTGTCTAGTGGTTTGAAAGAACTCTAGAAAGAGGCATTCATGAGGGTGAAAAACATAGAGCGCCCACCTGTCCAAAAGTTATTTACACAATTTGCAATGATGAGATGATCTAGCATAGCCTTGTTTAATTAGCGCATCATCTACACCATACCTCTAGTCTCTCTCATAATTGTCTACAACTTTGGTTATTTTGCTATTCTAATTAGCTGAGCTAGAAAATATACCATTTTGTTAACATCAAATTTCCCCCAACATGTTTACTGCTTTGTTTCTTTGGAGTGGTGCGAACTAATTTAAATTTTCCAAACAACACTTGCGTATATCACTTGTTAGTCTCTGTGGAATTTGACCCTGACATCTATCGAGATATTTCTTTGATACAAGACCATTTACACTTCTTCATAGAGAAGAGTGTAATTTGAGCGTTATTGGTGACTTACAATGTTGAGAAAATGGCCAAGCTGTATGTGAGTAAAGTGATTCAGTTGCATGGGGTGCCGATTTTGATTGTTTCGAATAGGGGTACACAGTTTACCTCCCATTTCTAGAGGAGCTTGCAGGATGAATTATGTACTAGGTTGGACCTAAGTGCAGCTTTCCATTTGTAAATAGAAAGGCAATCGAAAAGGACCATGCAGATATTAGAAGACATGCTTCGGGCCTGTGTGATTGATTTTGGTGGCCGTTGGGATAGATTCTTACTTTTGGTAGAGTTTTCTTACAATAAAAACTATCACTTGAGTATTGGAATGGTGTGATTTGAAGCTCAATATGGGAGGAAATATAGGTCTCCAATCGGGTGGTTCAATGCATTCGAGGTGAGACCTTGGGGTATTGACTTGCTTAAGGATTCCATGGAAAAGGTTTGGGTGATTCAAGAATGACTAGTAGCTACTTAAAGCAGGAAAAGAAATATACAGACAGGAAGGTGAGCGACATGGAGTTCATGGTGGCAGAGCAAGTGTTGCTCAAGGTCTCTCCCATGAAGGGGGTGATGAGGTTTGGAAATAGTGGCAAACTTAACCCGAGATACGTTGTCCCGTTGGAGATCCTTCGGCGTATGGGGGAAGTGGCTTATGAATTAGCTTTGCCACCAGGACTATCAGGAATACATCCAAACTTTCATGTATCCATTTTTGATAACGACCAAAATACACTCTTTGTTACAAAAAAAGTGTAATCGATCATTATATCAAAACAAATATCCCGACGGATGTCGGGGTCGAATCCCATAGAGACTAACAAGTGATATGTGCAAGTGTTGTTTGGAAAATTGAAATTAGTTCGCACCCCTCAAAAGAAAACAAAGTAGTAAACATTTTGGGGGAGACTTGATGCTAAGAATATGGTATAGATTCTAACTCAGCTAATTAGAATAGAAAAATAACCAAAGTTGTAGACAATAATGAGAGGGACTAGAGGTGTGGTGTAGATGATGTGATAATTAAACAAGGCTATGCTAGATCATCTCATCATTTCAAATTGTGTAAATAACTCTTGACAGGTGGACATTCTATGTTTTACAACCTCATAAATGCCTCTTTCTAGAGTTCTTTCACATCACTAGACATAATTAGATTAGCCCAATCAAGTTTGGATTAATAGCTGCACTAATCTCTAGCTATTATCTATTAATTAGGAATGAGAATATGAGTTTTATCTATTTCTAGCCCAACTCCATAACATCACATCCATTTCCCCCATGAAATTCTCTCCCGATACTCAATTCTTCTCTTTGAACTAGAAATGAAGTAGGAAAAGTAGACCCACATTTGCAACTATAGATCATCAATTATAAATTGGAGAGAACTTAACAGATTTATAGTAATTACCCAATATTGAGATGAGTCTAGCAATATCCAATCTAATTAAGCACTCATCACCACACCTGTAGTTGATGATTTAGCTACGCAATGTTAAGAAACTAAAGAGAATATTCAACAATAAACTCACTGGTTTCAATAATAAGAGCAGAAAAATCAAATCCAAAAATATGTCTTCAACAATGGTAGTACCTTGATACAGAAAAAAGATGAAGAAAAGAAAAACAATATTTTTCAATTTCCATCAATAGAATTCTACTTTTCTTTCTCAGCAAAAAGAATGTTAACAAAAAGCTAAAGTTAAGATCTGATATGTACATAGTACTTCCTTCTAGAATATATCTAAATATAGGGCAACCAATCCCCTCATTTTCAGTGTTGGATGCATTTGCCCCTTCTTAGGCATTTTGACACTTGCAAAAGTACCAACAGTTCGCCGGTTACATTTCACGAACCGCTGTCTATCATCTATTGCTCCTTCAATGATTTCCAGTATCCTTCAGTGGGACCTTCGGCGATTCGCCAGCCTCCAATCGTGTTACACCGATTTCTTTCTCTTTGATCCAGTAAGTTTAGGTGCCAGTAGGCGAGTTAACCGGTGAGTCACCGATTGATGTCCGCGACTACCGGTTGCTTCATTTCCTTAAGGCAGTGATCATCCGCGTTTGGCCGGCGTTTCATCAGTGAAGCGCCAGTTTTCACCTAATTTCCTTCTTTTTTACTTAACTTCTTGCTCTTTTTCTTCAAATTAGATATCTGCATATAAAAAGGAAAAAAGGGCATAAAATTCATCTAAATAACTTAAAAAATAAGATAGAACTAATGCTTAAGATCCTAATGAATTGGTAAATTACCAACTCATTAGGAACCGCTAGCACAAAGTTGAGTTGAGAGCCTTCTTACCGATTGGATTTTCGTATCAGTTCTTACAAGGGTCAACTTCAAGCGACCATAGATCCCATTTTACAAAGTGTTCTTAGGTTATTCATCATATCAAATAGGAGCCCTTTGATTTTTCTTTCCAACGCACCGACCTTGCAGCAATTGGAGTTTGGAGTAAATGTTATGAGCAGTTTAGTGAAGCTGCACCAGACATTGTACGACCTTAGTGTGGGTCGTGCAATCAAACCATGACCAGTACTATTGGTCGTAGTAATTTCCAGTTCCAGGTCTTAGTCGATAGTTTGGGGGCATTTTAGTAAACTCCTATGCTTCTAACTCCTAAATAACATTGTTTTGGTCTTCCTTTTAAGTAAGATTAAAGGGTTTAACATAGACTCATTCTCACTCTCTTCAAACCTCCGTAGATTAGATTTTCTCTCAAGAAGGAGCTAGGGTTCATCACCTCCAACTTTTCAATTCCTCTTAGATCTTCAAGACAAGTAAAGGGATCATCAACCAAGATATGTAGGGTTATGAATGGGGAAATTCTTCCACCCTCATGCCCTTTTCAAATTGAACTCATGATTCTCACCCCCATGTATTAATTTTTGAAGTTTTAGGATCAAGTTTATTGTGGATGAATTTTTTCATGTTCTTCCATGAAATCAGTTCCCTCAAGATTCAACTTGTGTTCTTATGATTATGAATGCATGTCCCTTAACAAATCTATGATCACTCAATTCCCCAAATTCCTATATTCAAAATCTCCTAGGGATTTTGGTTGGGTTATGCAATTCCTTCATAATACTCGTATGGGTATAGCTGAATTGATATTAATTTATGACTTCCATGATTTGGATTTTGAGAATTCTTCAAGTCTTCATGAAACTATGATTCAATAATTTTCAAGCATGATTAGAGATAAATTCCTTTTTATTAAATTCCATGATTTTCACTATGATTTCGATTCTCCTAAGCCCTAATTTGTGGTTTAGGATATGATATGATTTCCTACCAGTACTCTTTATGAATCTATGAATTTTAAGTAAGTTGATCTTCTGAAGTATGTATGTTCTTTTATAATCTTCAATGTTTATTATTTGGACGACTCACGTGCCCTTATTTCATGGCTAATTTATATATTACAAGCATATGCATGATATTACGATTTTAACTAGCCCATGAACTTCATGTATCATTTCACGATTATTATACGAGCTCTCATGTGCATGTTTTTGGGAGTAGTGTCAAGAACCGAGTAGGATTGGCGTTTAGGTTAACTTTGTGATCTCAGAACTACACGCCAACATAGGTTTATATTCATGAACTCTAGGTGGGTCCCTATAAGTTATATCACGCCACTTATGTCCCTTGCTTTGGCAAGCTAGGGACAGCTCTGCACACTTGAGTGAGATAGTTTGGGCATCTTGTAAGCTCTCTTATGATGGTGTCAGTTATGATGAGTCTCCCATTGTTCCGTATGTTTATGCATGATTATGCTTATGAAATTTTTGCTCAAGATATTTTTTTACAAAGTTTCTCTTATGATTTCGATTATGACTAGTTTATGAATAGTTTTGAAAACAACGTTATGATTATTACTTCATATTTTTAACTATTCTACTCTTATGAACTCTTATGTATTTTAATTGTCCATCTTTACTTACCTTGCATACTTAGTACATTCCAAGTACTGATCGCATACTCTATGCTATATCATTTCATGATATAGATCTAGGTACTCAAACTCAACGCCATGGTTAGATACGTTCCAGACTAGATTAGCGAGTGGTGGTGAGTCCTCATCTCTTGATGACTAGAGTTATCTACTTCATTTGAGTTTTTTTTATCTTGTTTTTGTTTTTAGATTTTGGAGTTAGCTGGGGGCCTTTCCCAGTATCTCATCAGTAGTAGAGGCTTTCAGACATAGAGTTAGTACATTCAGCTTGCGACTCAGTGTTGTGAACTGTCATTTTACTTACTCCTCTTGTTATATAGACTTCCTCTTATCCATTCTTATAATTTAATTTCCTCTCATTTATGCTATTAAGTCATGATATGTATGTGCCACGGGTTAGCTTGGATCCATTCGTGGTTCTAGGTCTCATTTCTCGATCTGGGGTCCTAGCTCGGGTCGTGACAGAACTTCTCAAGTATTGAGTAGTTTTCCCTTCTCAAAGATAAGAATCTTAGTCTATCTGATGTTTGGCATATTTCTATGCCCATTTGCCATGATTTTGCCCATCTTTTACCTTGTTTTGAGTTCATAATCCTTATGAAATGCATAAATTCATGTGTTTGTGTGTTTTGTATGCTAACAAATGATTTGAGATGTTTTGATCAGGAAACCAATGAAAAAGGACCCAAATTAGCTCAACATATGAAGATTTGAGAAGCTGAGAAGAAGGATCTAGGGCTATGGCTGGCGCCTAGCGCCTGGTCCTCAACTTCAGCGAAATATGCATCAATTCTGAGGCTATGGATGACGCCTAGTGCCAGGTCCTGAACTTTAGAGATGTTTCATTCAACATCTTGGTGAGATGAGAGGCGCGGAGCCCCAGAGCAATCCAGACATAGAGAAATTTCCCAAAATTCTGGTGAGATGGATGGGGCTGGGCTCTAGAGAGGTCTTAGAGCCAAGAAATTTGACTAACACTCCGGGGTTATGAGTGGCACGGGGCACCTGGATGATTTAGAAGTGTTGAAATTTGGCTAACTAGATGGGGCTGCGCGGCTGGAGCCAAACTTCAAAGGAAACTTGATCCCATCCTGGGGTTATAGGTAGGGCGGCACGCCATGCTATTTCAGAGCAGAAATTGCTAATTTTAAAGCTAAGTATTGGAGGGCATGATAACGCTCAAACCATACCTCCTATTGAAGTATGAAGCAGACGTTGTCAACAAAGAACCCAACTAAGAGGTTGGGGTCGAACCCACAGGGAATATGGAAGAGCTAGACTAAAGCCAGTAAGTGAACTTGTTGAATAGTTACTCCAAATTGGGGGTTCTAAAGAAAACAATAATTAAAAACAACTGTTGAAATTTTGGTTGAAATCAAGAATGAAAGATAACTAGGGTTTGTGTTCCCCATGGGTTGATAACTGCTTTGGGTATACATACGTGATCATCACCAATGCTTACTTGTAGAACTGATAACTTAGTTTCATCCAAAAAAGTAGTTCATCCCTATTGAATGACTATACTCAATCACCGGGTCAGGTATCATGAGTGATTGCAAACTAACCGTTATCAATATGTCCCAAATTTAACTATCCTGTGACCAATTACTCAAGTTAATATAATGATAATCAATATTAAGGCTTTGTTGTAATTCTCTTTTCCTAATCTCTATCTCTCTAGGCTCAAGCAAGTACTGGGACGACTCGTGGTGCCCAGTCATGAAATGTGCTGGAAATTTTTCTTCAATTACAATAGATAACTTCACGGGTCATCAGGAGACCTAATGACTCGTGACGTCTTCCGTTGCCATTGAACCAAGATTTCTCTTGATTGGTCACCACGGGGGACACCACGACTCATGGTGTACCTGTCACGACCCGAGCGTAGACCCTGATCTTAGACCCGAATTGTAGACACGGGACAAGGGACCCCAAGATACCTCAAGTCGATCCATGGCATAAGCGTTCAAATAACTCATTCAATAAACTTGAAGAAAACATAATTATAAACTCAGAGGAAGTCAAACTTAATATAACAACAGAATAAATATCTGAAGCTGAATACACATCTAAGTCTTATAAGCCTCTAATCTGGACGAGCTGATGGGACAACAACCCCAACTAGCTCAACAATACTAAAACTGAAAGGACATCCAAAACAACTGAAGGTCTAGTCCTCTAAAGATGAGGACTCGCCAATAAAGAAGGTGATAACTCTGAACAGTGACTATGAACGGGGTTGAACCTGAGAACCGGATCCTGCATCATGAGATGATGCAACTTAGAAAGTATGCGGTCTGTACGTGGAATGTACCGAGTATGCAAGGTAAGTAAAACCACTTAAGTAGCATAAATCATTTAAAGAAATTCATACATATCATAAGCTTTTAAGTGTAAGTAGAAGGCTACATGCATTCATTCTGAAATCGTACTCTTATCATAACATGA